>JADHZA010000070.1:0-71337 GCA_018831705.1 Torrubiellomyces zombiae | reverse complement strand
GCCTTTTTTAAGAAATTAAACTTTATACTATTATAAAAGATAACTAAGACCTATACTATAATAATTAGTAAATAATCTATCTTATACTTAATATAAGTAAATAAATTAATATATAGCTATACTATATAAATATATATAATATATAGTTAAAATAAAAAGTTAAAAAAAGTACCTTTATAATTATATATATACTTACTATAAAAATACTAATAAATAGATTTATTAAAGCCTTTTTAAAGTAGTAATTTAAAGCTTTTAAAAGTATACTTAATTTAATAGACTTATATATAGTTAA
Organism: Torrubiellomyces zombiae; assembly: GCA_018831705.1. NCBI lineage: Eukaryota > Fungi > Ascomycota > Sordariomycetes > Hypocreales > Ophiocordycipitaceae > Torrubiellomyces > Torrubiellomyces zombiae. The sequence goes on along the minus strand of JADHZA010000070.1, from coordinate 71,042 downwards.
AAGTATTATAAGCTATAGTTATAGTTATAGTATATTAAAATACTAAAGGAGGGTATAACTATATTACCTTAGCTAAGCTAGATTATTATATAAGGGTCCTTTTTTCTTATAATAAAGTATTATAAGAAGTAAATAAAATTTTATAAAATATATAAATAGTAAAAATAAAATAAAAATAAATACTAATTAAAATAAAATAAAACTTATTTAAAATAAATTTATTAATATATATTACCTATTAAAAGTATAAAATATTAAAAATCTTACTAGTAAATACTAAAAGCCTCTAATACTACTCCTTTTTTACTATAATAAGTATATTAAGTATACTTTAAGCCTTATTACTATTATTATTAAGCTCCTTATAAACTAAGTTAAGCTTAGTAAAAAAAATATATTATAACTTTACTATAAACTAGTAGTAAGTAACTAGCTATTTAAAAATTAATTATTAAGTAAAGAATAAGTAAAAGTAGTAAAATATTAAATTTACTATATTATTATTAGCTACTTTAGTTTTTAATATTTATATAATAATAAGAATTAATATAGAATTACTATTTTAAAAATTAGTATAAGTAAGTAAAAGAATAAAGAAAAAAAAACTTATAATAGCTTATAAGTATAATTATTTTACTTATAAATATAATAATATTTAAAATATTTATTACTTTTATAATAAATACTATTTCCCTTACTTAATATTAATAAGTTAATATACCTTTTATAAAAAGTTATTTATTATAAATTAAGTATATTAAAAGTATATTATTTAGTTAAATTAAGTATAAGAAAAAATATTAAAGGCTTTATAAGTATACTTTATTTAACTTATAAGTATATTTTTAAAAAGGTAAAATTATTAAACCCCCCTCTTTATTAATATTTAATAAAAAAGTAATTTTTTTACTATAAAAATACTTAAAATAAGCCTCTAATAAGGATAATTTAGTTAAAAAAGACTTATTATTAGTAATAAATTAAAAAATATAGTATACTTTTTTTTTTTATTATTATAAATTTAAAATATTATAATTATAATAATAAATAATAAAAAAAAAAGTATTATTATATAACTTTAAGAAAAATATATATATCTTATAATAAGTAAAGTAAATATATAACTATAATAAGGTTATATAAAATAATATAAATTATATATATACTTAAACTATTAAATAATATATTATAAAAAATACTATATTTATAATAACTATTTATATAATAAATAAGCTATAATAGCTTTATAGGGTATTATTTACTAGGGGGTATATTATAGTAAGGTATAGAGTATTATTAGTAATAGGTAAAATATAGATATTTTATTTATAAGTATAAAAAAAGGGGTTATATATAAGGGTCTTAAAAGGGGCGTATAAGAATAGAGATTATAAGTTTTTTCCTATATAAGCTAATTAACTTTGATCTGACTATCTACTTGCCACATATTATATAATAGATTATTTCTTAAGGAAGTTTCAGCCTCACCCAATACAGGACGTTGTAGAAACTCCACGTCAGGAGTTCGTATCGACATGATGGTATCATCACAAGATGAGCCTTGATGCCTCCGAGACTGACCTTGCTATCTGTACAGCTTTGTGAGTCCCTTTGACTTGTATACCAGCTCATAAAGTACACCTCTGACACCCTGTTTTTCAATCCCGTGTCGAGAGCTTGTTCTTGATGCTTTGCCGGCGTGAAACATCAACATCCATCTCTCTGGCTCCATGGCCAACACGGCGGTGACAGCCTCTTCAGTATGCGCTGCGGCGGGTTTTGCAAGCCATTGCTGAACCTGGATTCGTGCCGTGCGGAATCGAACACGAGCAGATCGCTTCCAACATTCGACCGTAGTCATCCTACCCAATCACCTCGTCCGTGTCTCACGCGGCAGCGTCAGTGTTGCCGTTGACGCTATAGGATGCGAAGAAATTCGGATCGTTCCCCAGCTCCTCCTTGACCTGTATAGCCAGCTTGTTAGACCTTTTCACAGCTTTCAACCGTGGATAGCTTTGGTGTTGCCACTTACAATGTCCAGGCCACCGACGAGCTCACCATCCACCCACAGCTGCGGGTACGTAGGCCACTCCGCATACTCCTTTAGGCCTTGTCGTACCTCATCGTCTGCCAGGATATTGAAGAAGCCGTATTTGACAGAATTTTCCCGCAGCATGGCCACCATCTGCCTCGAGAAGCCGCACTGAGGCGAGCCTGGTGTTCCCTTCATGAACAACATGACTGGTGCAGCCTTGACGAGGTCTGCCAAGCGCTTGAACAGCTCCTTCTTTTGTGTTTCCGGATCCGCACTGGTCTGATCCTCCTGCACCGGTTGCACAGCCTGCGCAGTCCCGTTGACTGCGCCCTCCGCTCCCGAAGCGAGCCCGCCCTTTTGAGCGTGCGTCTCGATGGCATTTCGAACCTTGACTGCGCTGCTGCCACTCACAGTTTCGACAACCTGGCCATCCCTCAGGAGGACAAGGAAGGGTACCGCGGTCACGTCGTATGTCTCGCTGATGTCGCTTAGTTCTTCCGCGTTTAGAGACACCCATTCCGTGCTCAAGGGTTCGGTGACGGGGTACTCGGAGGCAAGTGTCGACAGGACCGTCGCCATCTGAGCACAGGGCGCTGCCCAGGGCGCATGGAAGGAAACGATGAGGAGAGTCGAAGCAGGTAAAGAGGCCAGCACCTGCTTCCATTGGGAGAGGCTGACGATTTCCGTGATGGCCGACATGATGCGTAAGAAGGGTATCAAGTTGCGTGGTTCAACATGTACAAATGAGGTTGTCGCCGGGCTCTCATTGCATCTCCAAATGAATTTGGCGGGGCAACATTTTCAGAAGAGGGGTGGATTGGTTCTCGCCGGCCTGTGGTTGGTCCGAGGCAGCCTTGCGTCATTTGGCTGTCACGCCCCGTGTCGGGATCGATTACCCGTAGCACCGTCAACGAACGGCGGAATGAAGTTTGCTTCGCTTGTCCATGCTTGCCTGCTTGCCCGCTGCAAATGGTTAGTGTTATGTAAATACGTCTCATTATGAGTCAAAAGAATAACAAAAGTTGTTATTTGGCATGGTTCTGGCCATTTCGAAGAATGTAGGGAGTACGGAGTAATCGTATTATTACTACTGCCAGTACGGAGTAGTTGAGCACTAAGATTCGGGTTTCGATAGCGGTCATCCCCTCCTGACCCGCTGGGCCTCTCGGCGATTTACAGCACGGAGCACTCCGGTCGGGCGAGCAGTTAGGCAGGCTCAGGTGGTCCGCCTGCTTCGGCTACAGTGCTTGCCAACTGGGCTCCATGCTCCGCCCCGCCAAAGCCCCTCTTCTTTCCAGCTCCAGAAGCCTGCCACCCGCGTGCCAAGTTAAGCTAAGGTAAGCAGTCAACGTCAACGCCAACGTCAACGCCAACGTCAACGTCAGTCCTCCGTCTCCAAACCTCTCACTGTCAACCGCACCCCATACGCTCTCGCTCGACACGAGCGCGGCCCCTCTACCCCCAGCTGCGATTCGAGCTGCTTACAACAGATCTGCCAATCTTTCAGCAGCATCGGCCCCCCCCTACCGTGAGTCGAAACATGTCTGCAAGCCACAATGGTACAGGGCTACGGGCTAACTCGCTTGCGTCGTCATAGCTTGCTCTTTGCACAACCACACGTCTGCCCTCGCCAACAGTCCAAGAGCCATTGGGCTTGTTTCATTCAGTCCGACGCGATTTACTGAACTCCCAACACACGGTCTTGTTTGAGTCCTGGTTCACCGCGCGCTCGGCTTATGCGGTCTTGACCCGACGTTCACAATGGCGTCGTTGAACTTGTCCATCAACGGGCCGTCCATCAAGAGCAGCTACAATGGTGTCGTGAATGGCCCTGCGCCTTCGTCTCAATCCCCTACTTACGCGCAGTGGGCCCTGTTTTCCGTTCAGGCGCCTCTGCTCAATGCTTTCCAAGACTCCGGCTCTAAAGAGAGTGTTCTCAAGGTCGAGAGCACCGGCGGTAAGACTACTACGGCTCGACTGCGAGCGCCAAGGCATGGCTGACAATGAACCAGATGGAGAAATTGCCGACCTCATCGAGGATTTCAACGAGGGCCGGATCCAGTTCGCTTTCGTCAAAGTCAAGGATCCAAACACGGCTCTTCCCAAATGTGTCCTGATCGCTTGGTGCGGAGGCGGCGTTCCTGAACGAACGAAAGGCTACTTCACCAGCCATATGGCAGCCGTCGCCAAGGTGCTACACGGTTATCACGTCCAAATCACTGCCCGTTCCGATAGCGACCTCGAGCCCCAATCCATTATGCAAAAGGTTGCTGATGCGTCAGGATCAAAATACTCTGCCGGAACGACAAGCGGTGCAGCCCCATCAGCTCCACCTCCCGTCAAGTCGAAGCCTGTCTTTACACCTACTGCGTCCAGTTCTGGCCGTCTCGCCGATCCCTTAGTCGCTGCCAGATCGAGGCGCGATGAGCAGGTAGACAAAGATGGTTGGGGCAGCGATGCCCCTCCGGTGACGCGGTCCGAGATCCAAAAAGTTCATTCAGCCTATCAGCCGACCAAGGTCAACATGGCTGAGCTGACCAAGCAGAAACCCGACGTCTCTCGCGTCTCCGCTAGCCCTCGCCAAGACGACGACCGTCCCGACGTGGTCAGAGGAGCTTACCAGCCCGTGGGCAAAGTCGACATTGCGGCTATTCGAGCTGCAGCAAAGGAAAAGACAGATGACAGGCCTACTCCTGTCAAGGGCGCATATGAGCCTGTGGGCCAGGTCGACATTGCCGCCATCCGAGCCAAGGCCCAGAAGCCGACGACAGAGGATCAAGAGGCGCCTGCGCCGAAGTCGCTCGGTGAAAGAGCATCTGCCTTCTCGCAACCTAGCCAGTCCGAGAGGCTGACTTCTCTGCCAAAACCCAAAGTAGCCAATAAATTTGGCGGGGCCTCAACATTCACGGGAACGAAAGCGCCCGCACCTGGAGGCCTTGGGTTCGGTGCTTCGTCTGCTGCTTCGGCGACCCCTGTTGGAGCAGCCAGCAGAACTTTCGCTGACCAAGGCGGCAAGACTCCAGCGCAAATATGGGCTGAGAAGAAAGGGAGAAGCGGCGGAAGCTCAGGACCGACCAACGCTTCCGCAGCCCCCATTACGTCGCAGACGAGCGGAGGCAACGAATGGAAGAGCGGTTACAGCGGAAAGAGCTGGGCGCCTGTGCAGGCCTCTGGCTACAGTCGTGGCGGGGCGGAGGATACTAGCCCGCAGCAAACCGGAGAGGGCGCTCGCGGCGAATATGAAGACGCCGGCGCTTCATCTGGAGGAGTGACTGCCCTCAGAGATAGATTCAAGGACGGAAATCTGATGGGTGCTTCAAGCGCGTCGGCGCCATCTGCATCTAGAGCAGGGGCTGAAAACGAGCATGCGCAACCGGCGCCGGCCGTGCCAGCCAATTCTCGACCATCCGGCGGATTCGCGCTGCCTGGATTGCCCAGCAGACCGCCTCCAGTTGACGAAGAAGAGGAAGAAGAGGACCCTTCGGCCTACGAAGCTACCTATGGTGAAAGAGAATCGTCCCCTATCCGCGTAGCAGCTCCCGTGGCCCGCGGACCCGTTGTTGAGTCGCACGAAGAGGCAGCACTGCCACCCGTGACGCCCAATCAGATTGACGTACCCCGAGAAGACGAACTGCCTGACGAGCATGAAGCATCAGCCGTTGCCCGAGGGGCAGCTGCGGCGGTGGCGGAGCAACACTTTGAGCCAGACCAAGGCGTCGAGCATCAGGCCGAGCGTGGGGGCCGACAAGCGGTCATCATGTACGACTACGAGAAGGCCGAGGACAACGAGATTGATCTTGTCGAGGGCGAGTATGTTACCAACATTGACATGGTGGACGACGACTGGTGGATGGGCACCAACTCCAAGGGCCAGAGCGGCCTTTTCCCCAGCAACTATGTCGAGCTCGCGGACGAGGATGCAACAGCTCCCGCTCACGAGAGCGCGGCGTCGGCACCAGCGGCAGAACTGTCTCACGCGGCTGCCCCGGCCGCCGGAGGAGCTACAGCGACGGCTTTATACGACTATGAGGCTGCCGAAGACAATGGTAAGATTCATCTCCTTCTTGGTCCAGGAATCGTCAGCAGGCGATAACTTGTCGACGCATTTGCTGACTATTGATTCCGCAGAATTGAGCTTTCCCGAGGATGCCAAGATTACCAACGTCGAGTTTCCGGACGAAGATTGGTGGTACGGCCATTTCAACGGCCACGCAGGTTTGTTTCCTGCCAATTACGTCCAGCTGGATTCGTGAAAAAGGACGGTTCTTCCCCTCGATCCCTTCTGCGTTACAGGAATCGAAGGAGAAGGCTTGTTGGTTTGATGAAGGTCGGGTACTGGAATTGCTTGTGTTATCTACGCAGCACTACACGAGAGAGTGTTTTTACACTATTGGGAGGGGACGATGCGAAATATTGGTGTATACAAAGCAAGGGATCCCGACGCGCCCCAGGCCGCTCGGTACTGCCACTGAATTTCAAAACATGTCAAGGTGCCAACAGTATTCTCGGTGAAGTGTGCGGGAACATGTCGAGCAGGAATGGCTCCAGAAGTCGTGAGAGTAAATTATGAGGAAAGAAAAGCCTTTTGCAAATTGACGTTGTACATAAGACCAGTCCGAGAAAAAATTCCGTGATTGCGACAAAAGGGAAATAAAAAGAACGGAGCCGGATGAGTGAAAGCGACCATGGGTTCGCAGACCTCTGCAAGCCCAATTAAGCTTTCGCGCCTACCGAAAGACGATTCATTCCATAGCAAAGCTTCCGGTCGTCCTGTTCCACCATTTGTTCCTCAGCTTTGCGTCTGCTATTGCTTCGGTTTCTCGACAGAAGATTATTCGTGATGAGGTCTTGCTCTTAGAGTAGGCATTCACAACATTCCATGCTACACAAACGAAACAGTCAGCGTTGTCTTCTATCAGTCGGACGGAATGCGGTTCGCGAAAATAGAGTTCCTGGTGAGTCGCGCAGCCATGGAATCGACAAGAGACAATCGAGCAAAGATGCGCGATGAAGATGCGCGATGGCTCGAGCCATCAAGACGAGCAACGAGAAAAGACCAGTTTCGACAACGAAAAGGGTTGAGAAGCAGCTCGACGTACCAGCACTCGCATCCTTCCTCGACGGCACAGCAGCAGCATATGGCAGCAAGACAGGCTATCAAGCAGTTGTTGCTGCCGCCCTTCTTGCCGCGACTCTCATCAGGCGGCGGGCCCTGCTGGTACTGCATGGGAGGCTGACCCTGCGGCGGGCCGTAGTACTGTCCCTGCGGAGGACCGTACTGTCCCTGAGGTGGGCCGTAGCTCTATGCGAAAAGAAAGAAATATCAGTCCATGTCAATTTTTCGCGAACGATGCGGGAGAACCGTCGAAGCGCAATGACGGCCGAACGGGGGTTGCTAGGATAGTTCTTCGGCTTACGGGCTGAGGCTGTTGCGGGTAGCCACCCTGCTGGTGGTGCTGGTAGTAGTCCTGGTTCGACATTTTGTTTTTTCTTTTGTCGCGCTTTTCGGAGGCTCTCTTCTTTGAGGTGTGAGACGACGAAGGGAAGCGAGCGAGCGAGCGACCGGGAAAGAATTTCGCAGGTTGGAGGTTGCGCGATGTATGGGGGAGGTTTGAAAGGGGCGCGACGGCGGGAGGGAGAAGGGGGTCCTTTGAACAGGCTGCACGGCTGGATAGGGTGATGGATAGGCGGGTTTGGGAGCTGTACAGTAGGATGAGTAGGTAGGTAACTTTGGGAATTTTTATGGGGCGAGGGTCTTCTGGAAATCAAAGGTTTCCGGGGTGGAGAGCCATGTATTAATACCGTATCAGGCAGGGCTACTGCCTGTACAGTGACAGTGTTGGTTTGGTTTCAGGGTTTGGCATCACCTCACGTACACGACTGTCACCCTCTCAAACACGGTGGAAAAAGTCCAGAAACGGTGAAGGGGAAAGGGTCCGGGCAACGTCAAGTCAGCCAGCGGGACGATCTGACCGCATTGGCCCGGGACATGCAGGGAGCCGAGGGAGCGAGTGGCAAACAAAGTATCACGAGCACCATAGGCAGTCGCCTCAGCTCAAGTGCTACTCTATGTATCTACACAGTAGCATAGGCTATAGGTAGCTATTGCCAGTCGTGCCAGTATTCGCGACCGCCTGTCTCACTCGCAAAGGAGGTTTGGGAGCCAGAGCGTGAGTCGCACCAGGGCGTCGTCGTCGCCACCGGTTCGCTCTGGACCAGGTCCCGAAAAGGGTAAGACTCTGGGGCTCGAGATGCCGATGTTCCGGGACCGGGTGAGGCTGTGCAAAGAGAGCTTTTGCAGATTTCGAGGTGGGCGTCGGTGGCGGAGAACGAGCTGTGCTTCGTTACTTGTACCTTTTCATGTATACGAATGAGTAAGAGTAATAGTGATAATTCAGGTCTAGGAGGCTTGAACGAGGTAGCGAATGCCTCTTGGCCTGGATCAGGAGTTCTTATTGACAGTTCACTGCTCTTGGTCAAAGTACATACCTAGGATCGATGGGACGTGCTCACGGAGTGGCGTCTCGGCAGCCCATCGATGGCCCTAGCTTCGGTACGTACCTTAGGATGCCGCACCACATAATGACCGCCCCACAAAATGACCACGGTTTTCCCACCAAAATCAGCAAAAACTTACTACTTTTAACTAGTAATTTAAAGCCTTATTTAAGTAGATAAAAATATAAAAAAAAATACACTAATTATTTATAAGCTAAATAAGCTAATTTTAAAAAAACCTTATTTATATCTATTTTTCTTGATTTTCTAGAGTAACTTAAAGATAAAGAAAAAAATTTGTTAGTATTTTCTTAGTAGTATAGTATTAATTCTTAACATATTAATATTCTAAATATCTAGCTTATTATTAAGAATTAAAATCTAGGAAAAAAATTTTAATAGTAAAATATATACTAAATATTATAATATAAAATTTTTAGCTATTATTTATATATAAAAAACTTATATACTAGTTTTTCCCTAGAAAAATATTATAATATTTTTTTATTTAGAATATTTATATATATATACTATATAAAAGTTATATATTAAAAAAATATAGATTTTTCTTATATAGTATTATTTTTTTAATATATTTAAAGCTTTATATTAGCTAAATATTAAGCTTTATAAATTATTAAGAATTTATACTATATTACTAGGAAAATACTAACAAATTTCTTACTTTATCTTTAAACTACTCTAGAAAATTAAAAAAAAAAGATATAAATAAAATCTCTTTTAATTCAGCTTATTCAGCTTATAAATAATTAGTGTATTTTTTTTTATATTTTTATCTACTTAAATAAGGCTTTAAATTACTAGTTAAAAGTAGTAAGTTTTTGCTGATTTTGGTGGGAAAACCGTGGTCATTTTGTGGGGCGGTCATTATGTGGTGCGGCACCCTACCTGTCCTAGCTGTCATACTGAACGATGCCTAGTCATGGACAGTTTAGGTGGTCCATCCGCCTATAAGTTTCTTAGGAGAATGGACCACTTAAACTGTCCATGACGTGGATGCGAAGCTTGGCTCTCGTTAGCCTCTACCGCGCCACAGACCACGTCTGCGAGAAATGAATGCACCAAAGTTCCACTTACAAGTTCACTAAGTTAGGCTCTGCCAGCTTCTGAAGCTAATTGCTCGGTAAATGAGTATCGAGGCTTTGCTTTCAAGATCCGGCTCTTGGTCTGGGACGATGTGTGTCCTTGCACTGCGTACGTACGCGCAAGTTCGTGACGACTGATTGACGACCCTCTTCACAGCCACACTCACGCGCGTCTCCAACGCCCAACAAGCACCCCAACAGCATCACCAACGACTTCGATGCGCGCATTCGAACGGAGCTCATCACCAGCAGCAGAGATCCGATACCGGCCCTGGGCAAGATTCAACATTAGCTGAATCACATGATTTCCATGTTCCGAGACTGCGTGTAATAGGCAGTTGATATTGTTCACCATTTCCTCTCGTTCATCATTGATCTCGTTTCTGGCCACCCCCCCGGACGGGACGACGCTGACACACGGACAGGCAGCGTCTCCATCTCGCCTCTTTCGCCCTGCCGAGTGCAGCGACAGCGAAGCAATGGTAAGCCAGTACCGGTATTACTTGTACATACAAGCAAGCCTCTGCCCTAACCTACCAAATAAATGGCCGCTTCGATCACATGGCGAACGAACGACCGTCAAGGGTATTACAAGTAAGGTGTTATTGACTAGCTGCGCATCTCTCGCCACGGAACTCGCCCGAAGCCTGGGCCCCCGGTCTACAGCAAGTCGAGCTCGTTTCCCTGTCCATTAAACCCGGAATTAAATCAGCATGGGGAGGAGCTGTCACGTCTGACATACTGGACGACATCTTACCATGAGCCGAGTGTCTGCGGCAAGCGACCATCCACAAGTAGCCTTGCCATTCACGTCTTATCTTCATCCCGCAACATTCGAGCAATATGTCTTTCCCCGTCTTGTCGACACGTGAGCGAATATTCGTTGCTTACCAAGACGGCAAGTCTTGGTCGTAGATGTCTTTACAGCGTCACCACCAGCAAGTCGGTGGTGGATTTCAGCATCGTATACAGCTAATCAGCCAGACCACCCCATCATCGAGTTGCTCACTCTCAAGCGCGCATGTCGAATAATAGAATATGGTCTTTGTCGTCTCTCGTCGTTGCCGTCTTCTGCTCATCTCTCCCATCTGAACTCGTCCAACCTAAGAAAACTGAATCACTTACCACTTGTCATCTGCTGCTCCCGTCTCTATCTCTTCTCCTGGTCAATCATGCAGTTCTACCTTTGTCCGTCATCGTGGAGTAGGAAAGCGGCGCAAGCTCTCCCGTCACCGGTTCAGCCAGACGAGAAAGCTTCCAGTGTTGCGTGGTGAATGTGTCGTCATCTACAATACCGTCGGAACTATATGAACAGCCGGTTGCCTCCTTGAACAACCCTCTCCTGGTCTCTCATTTACTTTTACCCTTCGACATCGATGTTCTGCGCCAGAACATATTCTCTCCGTCTTTTCATACCCTTACTGTCCGTAATTCGAACGAATCTAACCCCCTATATCACGCTCGAGTCGCTGGCTGGAGGTTGCTGCTGGTACGAGACGCAGAGACTTGGCCTGGTCATCCTCCTACTATTAGCTGGCCCTTCTTCACTCCTCCATTGACAGAAGTCTTTTGACAGAAAGGCTGTCCCGTCATCACAAAGGCGAAGAGGAGTCATTTGAGAGGATATTCTGCAAAGATTAAGAGCGCTACTTCGACACCTTTCACACATCAACTACCAAACCCTTCATGGAATACAGCAAACTGTCCACGGCCGCTCTCGGTCGCAGAAAACTCCATCAAGAATGGCTCCCGCAACGTGCGCGCACAGCCAGGTGCGATCTGTGCCAGGAGAACGGTCACACCGTTATGCTACAGTGCAAAGAATGCCGAATCAATACCTGCCAGCCATGTTGGGAAAGGGACAAATTGCAAGACGGGAAGCACGTTCTGCATGACGAATCCTGGAGGAACCTTGAACAGAAGATTGGTCATCGAGAGACTAAGAAACGGAAGCTGAAGGATGAACACCAAGGACATGAGGGATCTGTTGGCCTAGAGAAGGGCCCAGGCCGCAAGCACAAGGATAAACACGCTGGCAAAAAGCCCAAAATTGTTGAGTCTGAAGACGGTACCGACGATTATGGGCGTCAGCCACCTCCACCACTACGGCCGTTGTTACCGGGCGAAATTATGGAGGAAAATATGCCCTTCAAGCCCTCATTGCCGTTTCTCCATGCCCATGCGAAGAATATTGCTCATGAGGAGACGAATTACAGCAGAAATCGCAACAGTGGGTGCCCTTTAACGAATGAAGTCTCTGGGAATCAACAGCCACGAGAGGATCTAGATGAGAACAGACTGCCGGCATCCGGATCAGAAGCACAGGTCGCTGCCATTCTGAGTAGCATGCCCCATGTGAATGTGCTCCCTGCTGCAGCTCAGAAGCATGCTCAACTGCCATCGTCGCCCGGAGTTCGTCATCTACCAGCGCCAAAAAATACCAGTCAGCATGAATCCGATATAGAAGAGCAAGGCTCAGTTCGACAAGTCAGCTCGTATTATCGTTCGAGCCCTTTACAGCGTGATTACTTGAAGCAACAGGGGTATTCACGTCAGGCATGCAGCGTACGCAGACCATATCCCTCCTCGTTACTACGGCCGCAGGTCCTCGAGCCTAATTCTTCATTGATTCAACATGGCCCTCATTTTGGCTATATGAGTCAGAGAACAGTGTTGCCGCCTCCATCACACCTATTCGGGTCTCATGATTGGAGATCCCGTCAGCATAGCTTTACTGGAGTGGTTTTGAGCAACTCTTCGCTTTACAGCCATCAAGCACCAACCCACCATGATTCACAAGACAGGACGTCTGGCCTCATCGAAGCAACAGATCCGATTTATTCACACAGACAAGATCAGGAAAGTCAAGATTCGAACCAAGTGCGGCTGGACCCTGCATCAAAATGGCAGTCCAACCTCGCCACAGCCACACCGGTTGTTCAGATGCGAAAAGATAACCAAGAAGCTTCCCACCTAGGCCAATATGAATCCGCATCTCGACTTTACTCTTCGAGAAATCCAACGTCGCCACCTCTCTCCCCAAAAGGTAAAAAGCCCTGGTCGGGCAGGCCTCAACAAGATGAAGCCGATGATCTTGGGCGGACACCGCTCCGGAATGCCTTCAACAAGACGCAGACAAGCGACCAAAACATCCATTCAGACTCACAAAATTTGGGTACAGCCTCATCCACCATGAAAATCGGTCCTTTGGCGGAGCAGTTGATCCATCTGACAAAAACCCAATGGGCATCATGCCACCACACCTCCCTGGAACGCTGTTTCATCGAAGCCACCGACATCATATGGGCCCAGGGCATGAGAAGCTCTGGCGTGGACCGCCATCATGCTGTACAGCAATGGGAAGCCGCTTGCCTCCAGGCAGCCTGTAGTATGAGCTTGAAGCTGGAGAACAGTACGATCCTGGCCTCGTTGAACGAGAAGCTTCGGCACGAGGGTATACACTCTGCTTGGTCGTTTGTAGTTTTTGGTGACGAAGGTTTGGAGCGTTAAAGAGACACACCTAAGAAGAGCGAGGATGACTGAATTGAAATTCTCATGGGAAGCCGGTGGCCAGAGTGCGTGAATACATACTAGTAAGGGGAGAACTCGGATTGTAGCCTTGCAGATACATCGTCGTGACGAGTCAAAGGCAGAGAAGGAAGGATAGGAAGTTTGGGGAGACGAAGCTCCGAATAGGTCATGAACACGGTGTTTATACGGAAGAGTATACTTGCATATCGGACCCTTGCCCAACTACAAGATGCGAGCACGCTAGCAGACACCATGAAGTCTGCGTGTTCTGTTTTCACCGCTCTCGCGAAAATCATCACGTTCTCCCCCTTCCCACATAGCCTCCCCGGTACCAATCCGCTCGTCCACGACTCGCCAGGATACATCCCCGACTTTACTCCTCCGCCTCAGCTTCTTCAGCTTCCGGCTCCTCTTGTTCCTCCTCCTCATCCTCGAAGCTGCTCGAGGGGACTTCGTACAAGCGAAGGATAGACTTGTTAGGATCCTTAACGAGGACGAACTTCCCCTCATCGCGCTTCAGACACATATCGGCAATGGTGCGGACGATGCCCCAGCCGTTGGAGAGCGACAGGTTCATCTGGTTGGCAAAGTCGCGGGGTTTCCACCCGATGACGCCGAGGATGACGTGCTTGTCGTTGGAACGGGGGTTGGCGCGGGAGACGAATCTGCGAAGAACATGTGAGTCAGTGAGATGGATGGAGGAAGAGGCCAGATAAAACGAACCCGAGTTTCATGACGTCCGACTTGGAGAGGATGCTTTGCACCGTCCATCGGGCAAGCTTGCAACTGTTGTTCTTCATCTCGGTGGCGACGACCGCACCACGCTGGGTGACGAGCTTGCTCCGCCAGTCGAGAGCGCCACCGCTGCCTTGGGCCTTGCTGTCGAACTCGTTGAGGGCGCGGATGGTGACGAGCTGCTCCTCGCCGCCCACGGCTGTCTTCTGCACGGCATCGACCTCGGTACGGACAACGAGGTAGACGGGGTCCTCGTCGTTGGTGGACAGGTCGAACTTCCGGTACTTGTAGGCTTTGCTTGCCGGCGGGTCCGTGTCCTCGGAGGCGTTGTAGAAGGGATTATCGTTGGCCATGTCGACCTTGGAGGCGCCCTCGACGACGACCTGGTTCGCGAAGTTGTGGTTGATGTAGGTGGCTTCCTCGGCCAGGGCAGCGGGCTGGTTGATGGTGTCCTTGCTGCCGTCGGCGGCGTCGAGGGGTGCGTCTGCAGCGTTCTCGTTGACCGTGACCATGTCGAGGTTGGCGTTGTCCCGCTTGTCGAGGAAGATCTTGTTGCCTTGGCGGACGATGACGATATCCCAGGGATACACGGATCGGGGGGCGCACATGATCATGGACAGGATAGTGTCGGTCGCGAATATGGTGGCCTCGCCTCTGTCGGCGAGCTCCTGGATGACGGGGTCGGACGAGGTGGTGACGTTATAGGCGGCCCTGTCGATGGCCGTGAGTTTCTTCTCGGCGCCCTTGACGGGCTGCCTGTCAAAGGATCGATCGTAGTAGTAGAGGAAGCCGTAGTCCTCGAGGTCTTCGCCCTCGTCGGTGTCGAGGTTTAGCTTGGCCAGACGGTTGAAGTCGATCTCCTCCAGCAGCTGCCAATCAGCCTTGATGTTAATGCTGGCATCACGGTTGCGCGTGGGCTTGTCGTAGTCCTTCCAGCCGAAACGACGACCTCGTGCACCACCGCCCCCTCCACGACCGCCTCGTTCGTAACCCCCGTAACCTTGCCGACCTCCGGGACCCGACCGCTGCTGCTGCTGGCGACCCCCGCGGGCATCGCCTCGGCCGCCACGTTGTCCGCGTCCGCGTGTGAAGACAGCTCCTCGGCCGTATCGGGTTTTCGTCGAGTCCCTGGTGTTGCTCACGACAGAGAAGGCTGATTCGTCCTCGGCTGGCGGTGCGCTGAATGTCACGGCATGGCTGGCGCCGTACGCTTGTTGATCTAAATAGCAGGAAAGGAGGGAAAGGAATCAGCAATCATGGAGACTTTAAGATACTGCCTCACACAGGTCCATGCAGGCACAGGGACGGCTCTGTCTGAGCTTACCTCTGAAGTTTCTGTTGTACTGCATGCGTCCACGGTCACGGTCCTTGCCCTCAGTCGTCCAGTCGGCCATGCGACCAAGCTTGTCGCCCTTGGAGAAGGGCGCATAGGGAACTCCATTGAGTGTCGTTTCCGTCGTGACGGGAGGACCCCAGCCGTCGCCGGGGGGGCAGCTCTCGCACACCTTGATGTAATCGAGAGAGTCTACCATGATGACTGCCGTAATGGATCCAAACAAGGGGAGGAAGCGTCTGGGCCTCGTTGTCCTAGGACTGTGTCGTGTTGATCGCCAGGGCTGGTCAGACGGGCGAGATTTTGGACGGCAGAGAGAGAGTAAAGTGAAGCCAATGGAAAATTGTGGTGGGGTGTGGGGCAGACTACCGAAGGCCTCAATGAGGAGCGAAGCGGGTGCAAGTTTGACCGCAGAGTCGCACTCGGGCGCTTGAAAACTTGCACCCGGCGCAGGTCAATTATTACCTTGTTTGCACATGGCTTGCCGCCGACTGGTATTAGTACGTAGTCGTGACACCCCTCCTCGCCGTGATAACTGAATGCTTGTAGTAATTACCAGCAGTAATTGATACTACAAGGCTGGTACTGCAATCGTCCGTCTGAAGCAACGTACGAGCTGTATAGTTGGCATTACACTATGGTAGTAACAGAACCAACCAAGGCTGCAGAATTAAACGCCCCCAAAAAGAGAGAGCAAAGTTGTCATGAGAAACAGAAACAAGCCACAGCCAAACGATAAGCGATGGGAGTGATAGTTCCATGTCTTGTCACGCTGAGTACATGTGAATTGAATTGACCACGCCTCCTCCGAACCTGATCCCCCGTCATCATCATCATCAGTAAGACTTCGCAATCGTCCCAGAGTCAGTCAATCCGTTACACTGCATAGAACATCACGCCAATCATGCCAGTCGAATCCATACAGCCTGCCCAACTGATATCATGCACAATGGTGCCTGGCCTATCGAGCCGGGACAACCATTCGCTCCCATCTTCTAGTACACCATCGCCTGCGGTTCCAAATGCAAGACACCTTCAAAAGCGTCTCTCAACTCGAACTCCTCCATCACGGCACCGAATCTGCATACCGGTTCGTCAGTCACGAGATATCAAGAGGGAGCATGGTTCTGCATACCCGTAACATCGGACTTTCCTTCCCAGCTCCTCGGCTAGTCTTCTAAAGTCTGTGGGCTGGAAATGAGCCAGGCGCGGGTCCCTCAATATCATCTTCCACGCCATGACAGGCGTGATCTCGCCATCGAGATCAAGTCGCTGGCTCAGGTCGAGCAAGGTGGACAAGTCGACCTTGCTGATCTCCCAGGTGCCTTGGCTGGGACACGTGGCGTCCCCCCGATCTTGTGTATGCGTCTGCCCGAAAGGGGCCTCCGGTTTCAGCTTCCCAAACGGAGCCGGTGGGCACGATGCCATCAAGGCATGGCCGCAAGCGTTGCCTTCGCCCTCATTCGCTCTGTCGAGTAGAAACGGCATATGTTGCATGCACGGCTTCTCAAGCCTATACGATTCCTCGGCAAAAACCGCAATCGTTAGCAAGCCCAGTCTCTGTTGCACCTTCAAAAGATATTTCAGGCCTCCTTTTGGCAACTGCCATGCCTCTTCATTGAGGAGGAGGAGAAAGGTAGGCCCTGGAGGAAGCGGGATGATCGTACGCTAAGACGAAGTCAATGCCGGCTTGCTCGAAATCGATGCTCCGGCCGGCCGTCGACGACGACTGGCTCATGCTGCGCATCTGCTGTCCCGGCACACCGAGCCGACCACCGTGAGGGCCTGACGTCACCGACGGTAATCCTGATTGCGACATGGGCGAAGGCGAAAACGTTGGCTGCGATCCGGGCCCTACGCTATTGCCGGGACTGACGCTGCCTGTATAACCGAAGCTGCGGTTACTTGTGGTATCGTCCGCAGGGCCGCCGCCGGGCAATGGTATTCCGTGCTGTGCCAGCAGACTTCGCAGATACTGATTTTCCTCCGCTGCCTTGTCTTTGTCCTTGGAGACATTGCTGTACAGCGACTTCAACCGAAGTACCTCGTCCTCGAGCGCCTTGATATACAGCTCTTTCCTCTCGCGGTGTGTGCTAATCAAACATGCGTCAGAGATGGGCGTCGAGCAACACGGAACGCGCGCCAATCTTACCGTTGAGCCTGCCGATTGAGCTCCTGCCTCCTGGTCAGGGCCGGTTTGCTGTCGGGTTTGGGGCCCCGTCTCTTGGGAGGATTGCCCTCTGCACGGAGATGGGAAAGTCCATCAGCTTGGGTTAGACAACGGGGAGGGCGGTGACTAAGCTCACCCTTGGTTGTCTTCTTATCCGTCAACGCCTTGAAAAAACTGAGATTCAAAGGCGAAGGCGACGTCTTATCTGGGTGACCGGATCCGATGCCTTCGGGAGAGCTAGGGGAATGAATGCTCCCAAACTGCTCGGGTGAGAGCGAGGACATGGCCACTGGCTCTCACCGCGTCAACAGTCGGATAGAGAGAGGCCCTCCGTGGAACGGGTCATCGATGTAACACCCCGCAAGGTGACAGTCGTTGGTTGGGTTGGATAGGGTTGGATTTGATTCGTCAGCCTTCCAGGATCGTCTTGGCGGAAACGAATTCGAGCACGCGGATGCTAGGTATTCCTGTGAAGCGCGACGGTTGGTGATTGAAAGCCATGAGCGCAGCAGAGGCAGGCACTCGCTTACCTGTATGGTTTCGCTAAAGAACGGCACAGGCACAGGCACGCGTTCGCCGAAGCACCAAGGATACGGAAAGGCCGGGGGGAAACGAAGAAGGTGATACAGTTCCCGAGAACGTATGTATGTAAGCCGTCGACGGCGGCCGGCAGGTGTCGAGGGAAGGGGCGAGGTCGCGCGAGCTGGCGGTCGGAGTCAGTCTTATTTAGAAGCAGGGCCTGGATCACAGATATTTCGAGCGACGTCGAAATTTCCGGGCACAGAATCAGGGAGACGGTCAGGCTCTGGTTCAGATCGGTAGACAGGGCTCGTTATCGACCGTGTAACGGCGGGCGTGGATGTGACCGAGACAAGACACGGCGGGGTCGATTTGGCGCATCTTATTTGGGAGATGGGACGGCACAGGGAGGTGGGAGCCTGCCGAGGTAGCCTGTACACGGCAGCCACTGCCTGGTTTGTACCCCAGGTTAGTGCACACGGACCTCCCACAGCGCTCCCCCCCGCTGCCGGGCACCCGCTGAGGCTACCCGCGGCGATCCCTGTACTTGGTCATCCGTCTGGCGTCAGGTACTCGCGTCCTCCCTTCGGGACAAAGCTTGCTCCCACTCCCACCGTCATGCAAGCTGTGCAAGTAAAAATGGGGGCAGCTGTGCGGCCGGATTAGGCTCTGCGCTAACGGCCTCGACGCCCATTGGATGCGACACCATCCCTCTCATCCCGTGCGAGGTGATTCGGTCTGCGCTTTGGGTCGCAACGAGGTGCTGCCTGCGACGCACATGCAGCAGTTGACCTTTGCGCTAAATAGGCGAGCGAGCATACGAGCCGCTGGACAAGATGGAGAAGGAACTGGGAGAGATGGGAATTACCTCCATGCGACTCAAGAGGGCCATCAAGCCTCTAGGCACACCAGCCTTCATTTCAAGTATCACATACATCATACTTCAAAGGCGACCATCCATCTGCCTACAGCTCAGGTCTGTCCGTGGGGGCAGAGCAAGAGTCTCCTCTACATACAAGTATTACCACCACCTGACTGACTTGCAATACACACGGTGTGGCTTGTCATCATCAGCCAAAACAGGCAGCCTTCCAGGCCTGGTTGCCCTCCTTCGCCCCGTCATCATACGAAATGGTTTGTGCCCGTATGTAATATTACGGAGCACACTGGGGGAAACGGGGCTGCCGACGCTGCCATGAGGCCAAGGCCAGAGCGTCGACGTGGTCAATCGTGACCAACATTGTCTCACAGTCTGGCGACCTTTTCCTCCTAGCACCTAACGCTTTGACTGACAAGCTGTCGCCCCTTGCTGGCTCGATCGGAGCCCGGGGCCAAGTCTCATCTATCAACCGGCGGCAGCAGTAGCAATAGCAACAACAATAACAAGGGCATGCTTTTTTCGGTCGAGCATCGCGCGCCCTTCTGCCTTGCGTCGCAACCGGGCGAGGCTAGCAGATTGCTTCTGGTTGAAACAGAAGGCGTCATGACCTTGGAAAATCTTTAACCTTGAGTCACCTTGTAGAGTCGCATCTTGTTTTTCGGAGCCGGCAACTCCTGATGCCACTGCCCACCACGGCGGCCAATGTTCGAAAAGCAGCTGACTGACACACCCCAATCTCACCTTGGCCTCACGCCTTTGCGATAACGCTCAGAGCAGCAGCTGCAGCTGCAGCAACAAGGCTTGTTTGTGCATATGTACGTACATACATATTTGCACATACTAGAAAGGTGACCACTCGGGCAGAGTCCTGACTTGGCCGAAAAAGCAATGGGAAAAGAACTTGTTGACGTGACGCGAGCAAGTGCACAGGCTGTCCTCCATCGTCCAATGTTCATGCATGCGCATTCATTCCAAAAGCTTTCGCCGCCGCAGGCAGTCTAAGTCATGGGCGCCACGCATCAAGGCCGCGGGCGTCCGGATTATGATATACCCCTATTCATTCTCAAATCTTGAGGTTTCTCGGGGAAATGGCAGGCCCTCGAGTCTGAGACAGTCTCAACTGTCAAACTGGCTAGCAATGCACACATCACTACCCGAGAGTGATGAGCCACCGAGGCAAACAGAGGAAGAAGGGGAGGCCAATAACGACTTTGGCGGGCTTGCCAAGGCAAACTTGGTCGACACATATGTAAGCATGCAGTTGGCTTCGAGATGATCTGAAACAGTTATTGACACAAACCTGCATGTACATACGTACATGCACTTGCACATACTTGTATGTAGTCTGTCATTTCCGTCCGCCCAAGGGAATTGTGGTTCGAAAACATACATACAAAACATGGGGAAGCCGGAACGCCAGGGAAAACGCCCGTCGACTCCTTCATGCACGGTTTCTCCACAGGAAACCAAGCTGTATTTATTAAATAGTACTTGTTGTGTAATTTACGTCGAAATGCTTATTGCGGTTAATGCCGACTGACAATTACTAATCGAGGCAGGGCGTGGTAAGGCTGTCACCAACGAACACGCTGCAAGTTCTTGAAAGCATCCTTACTCGTACAGATGACAAGCACTGTTGGCAGAAGCGATGCTCAGTAATGACCTGGGCCATCTGACCTGGCTTCCCAGGGACACATGAGTAAGGTGATTAGCAGCACCAGCAGCAACAACTGCTATCAACTGCTGTGAACGGCTGTGAACTACTGACACCGCCATTATGAACATATTTGCAGTGTCAATCATTACCAGTATAACTGCTCAGTGCTAGCCACATAGTGTGTCTATGGTCCGTTGGGGCTAACAACTGCTACCACGACTAACTACAACAGTATGGCGATAGACACATATGCACCTTGCTCCTTGTGCGTCTGCATGGCAGGAAAAGGCTAGGGCCATGCCACCCTGCAGTCTGGTCTCTTTTTGGTATTAGCAAGAGGCATCTGCTAAGTGGCGTAGTGCTTGTGCGTTTATCGAGATTCGACATGCATACAAAATACGGATCGAGGTGCGTAGACGAGTGCTGTGCCGTCATGAGGACTTCCAGGAAGCCATGTCTGGACAAATTGCTATTCCCTTGTGAGAGCGGAATTGGTGACTCGAGCAACGACAAAGACCGTACATGACCGTGTCACAGCATTACCATGTAATACTGTTTCCGGGTAACACAACAAGTGGTTGGTAGCAACGACCGGAAGCTTGCTCCTGTAGCACTACTAGCAGTTACTAGCAGTAGTAATATTTGGCTACCTGGATGGTAATAGCAGGTAGTGGTAGCAGGTGAACGTACGTAGGCACAGGTGAGGTATGTGCTGTACTCCGTGGGTCCGGCTGAGACCATCGTGAGCAATCACCGGGGCCATCCACTGGCCAATGTGGCCATCCACCACAGTCCAGGAGGCTTGCTAAGTATGTATGCGCGTCACGGTGTGCACCACGCTCCTCAATCGCCATACTGCTGGCGGTAGCCAGCTCGCGAACATACATGTAACATGATACAGGTAGGTAGAGGCACGCTTGTACAGGCAGCCGAGCGCTCTCCGTCGCACAACGAAGCCGGTGATGATGTGCGGTGGTGGTGTCTGCTTCCTTGTCGGATGCACTTGAGCAGTTTGGGGACCCCGTGAGGTGATGCATCGCTGAAGGTGTGCTGGCCCCGGGGGTGGTGTGCCGTGATTGGTCGACGGCCGTCTTTCCCCGCTTTTGTGTGTCGAGGAAACGCGACCAGAAGCACCTCTCCCAACGATGCACGGTCGACCTCGACCTCGTTCACGGCTACTCGAGAGAGCCCAAGTCTCTTGTCTTTCTGCTGCCCACGTTTCCTCCGCCGTTTGCAAGACACCATTGTGTCTTGTCGAGCTCTGACTTTCCTTTCTACTCTGGCTCTCGACTTGGTTGTCCGGCTTCTCGAATGCACCGTCGTCGAATGGCTTAGCGAGCGGTTCTTGGCCGCTTACCCTTCGCCAAATTGTTCGTCAATCCGCTCCTGTCGTGCCGCGTTTGCGGCCACAGATCCAACGTCTCGACTTTGCTTGCTTGCCCGTCCGCGAGGGAATCGACGCTGGCCAGTTCTAGTCATGTATTCGCCTCTCGCGGTGCTGTGACTTTGGCGCCTTTCCCGCCAGATTGCATCCTCTCCGAATATCTTCCCTGATCCCCACCAACGAACCAGCCAAGTGCCCGCCTGGCTCTCATCGTTGGAGAGCGCGCAAATCTCTCGACATCCGCTGCTGATAACCGACCTGCTGTGAGCTGCTCACTAGCAATGGACCAGCTTGCCCCTCCGATGGCCTCCCCGGCCGTGTCGTCTCTAAGGGCTCAGCAGGCTGGACCAATGGAGAGGACGCTGAGCCAAGATATCCGGACTGAGCGAGAGGAGCTTCGCGAGGCTGCAGAACAGACACTCAATGCCATTGTCGACCTAAATCTCGACGGCACCGTCAAGTGGGTGAGCCCATCCTGGAACGACGTGGTTGGCACCCCCTTCGAGACTGTCAATGGGAAACCAATGTCAGACTTGATTTCAAACGGCAACAAGACCTTGTTTACGGACATTGTGGAATCCATGAAGAACGATGACTCCAAAAGCCACCGGATTCGTTTCGCCATCCAGCTCGGACCCTTGTCTAAGCTGCGAGTGGGCAGTGATAGTGCAAACGAAGAAGAGCCCCCCCAGGAACCACAAACAGCCGACCTGGAGGCGCAGGGTATCATGGTGTACGATAGCGCTTCTGGCGGGGAAAGCCATGTGAGTGTTGTTCAATGCATTCATCTATACCTCTTTCCACTCCAAGGTTGGTGCTAACTAGTTCAGACCATGTGGATGATTCGCCCCTGCACCGCGCCCCAAGAAATCCAAATCGATCTGCCTGATGTCATTGTCGACTCGCTGGGTTCAGGAGCAGAGCTTCTCGCTAGCTACCTTACACGACTTGCCGAGTCTGCCGGCGAGAATGCAGAAAGGCATGAGCCACCTCCACACGTTCTTTGTCGTATCTGCGAACGCCAGATTTCTCCATGGTGGTTTGAGAAACACTCTGAGTTGTGTCTGCAAGAACATCGAGCTGAGATGGATGTTCAAATAGCACAGGAACACCTCACGGAACACAGGCACTCCATTGTCAAGGTTCTGGATGCCTTGGAAGCAAGGAAGAGTCGATCAATGACAGGGGATCAACAAGCAGGGCCGGCAGCAGAGTATAAAGGCATGCCTATTGGGCCAACTCCCTCTGCCCAGTCCTCGCCAAGTACTTCGTTGGCTCCATCTAGGGAACGCACCGGTGGCTTCGGACACGCTAGGGCTCGGTCCTTTGCCATCCGCCGCCCCCAAGCACGCATTGTAGAACTTCTCGTTGACCTTTGCGACACTGCCATTGAGATTAGCACACCGGCCATCAAAGAAGGGGCATCGCAGCAAGACGATGGGGAGTTTCGCACCTCATCTCCGCAGTCGGAGTCGAGGATATCGCAAGTCCTTCACTGGCAGTCACCCAGCACGAATACTGTCGAGCAGGAACAAGGTCTGGCCTTGCTCTGTGCGGACACTGAGAAGGCAGCCAAAGCCAAGGTTGATGCCGTATTTCGCCACCGCAAAATTATCGAATATGCCGAGCGTATTCGCATTGAACTTGCTATCCTGGTAGAGCAATGCATCGACGAAGCGATGAAAAAGGCCGCTCGAATAGCGGCTGGACAGCTCAGTGACTCTATGGACGAGGACGAAGACGAAGAGATCGAGGAGCGATTTCAAGAACTGGGGCAAGGAGAACACCACATCCCTCAGATGGAGGCCCAGCAAATCGAGAAGGGGATTGAGGCAGAAGGCGAAGGTCGCGGTCGGATTGCCGATGATATTTCCAAAGAACCGGCCACGAGCCCGTCTGCCCTGGCTACGGCTCTGCGGAATATCGAGATTTCCCCCGCACCCCTTCGATCTCGACCAACGTCTGTCGCTGGCTCGAAAGGGTCCAACAGCCCCAAGGAATGCCCAACTCCTCGATCTCATGTCGAGGGAAGCGTCGGCCAAGGCTCTCAGACTCATCACATTCGGAGGGGCTCATCTCTCATCAACGAAACTGAGTTTGCGGAAGGTAACGAAAGTCTGCGGTCCTCCTCCGTTGCCTCGCGAAATGCAGCAAGAACCGAGTCGCCTACGTGCGAGTTTGGACATCTCAGACGCGCTGCGAGCGCAAGACAACGACACCGAAGAAGCTTGATCATTCCCGGCACGTCATCTCCTCATCGTCAAGAGTCTCCTTCACGCGCCACGCAACCTTCGTCGCCGCTGCGGATCAAGCCGCGGATTGTTCCCTTTCAGCAGGAGGGGGTTACTTCGCCAGAAGCGTCTCCCATGTTCGCTGGTAGTGACTTCAGTTCGCCCATCTCCCAACCAGCCCGTCACCATAGGCGGCAATCCTCAGCGGCCATCTCAGACTTTGTCATGAGAGCCCCATCATCCCCACGCATGCACGCAATTCATGCGCCGCCGCAGGCACGGGCTGCACAACCATCGATCAAGGACTTTGAAATCATCAAACCTATCAGCAAAGGCGCTTTTGGCAGTGTTTATCTGTCGAAGAAGAAGTCTACCGGAGAGTACTTTGCAATAAAAGTCCTGAAGAAAGCAGACATGGTTGCAAAGAACCAGGTCGGTAATGTCAAAGCAGAACGCGCCATCCTCATGTGGCAGGGTCAGAGCGACTTTGTTGCCAAGCTCTACTGGACGTTTTCTAGCAAGGACTACCTCTATCTTGTCATGGAATACCTGAATGGAGGAGACTGTGCCTCATTAATTAAGGTGCTGGGAGGGCTTCCGGAAGAATGGGTCAAGAAGTACCTGGGCGAGGTGGTTCTGGGCGTGGAGCACTTGCACGAGAGAGACATTATCCACCGTGACCTCAAGCCAGACAATCTTCTCATCGATCAAAAAGGGCATCTGAAACTCACCGACTTTGGCCTTTCGCGGATGGGGCTTATTGGCAGACAGCAGCGTGCTTTGGACAGCGACACCGCCGATCCGACGCCTGATTTGCTCAAACAGGGCCCTTTTGCCAGGTCGACATCCATGGCATCGTCACGATCTACCTCGTTGGATATGCACGGCCACACGCACTCCCCAACTGACACGCCGCAGATGACACCGGACAATGGCAGTTGTGGACAGCCTTCTTATTTTTCCCTTACCTCAGCACCACCAGACGTACGCCGAGTATCCAGCAGCCACCGCAGTGATAGTGGTGGGAGCGAAACTCTCGCCCATATGCTATCATCATTCTCTCTCAATGATCCCGAGCCAGGGTCTCAAGTCCTTGGCGAAGAAGCTGTGATTCACGGTTCGCCCGAATTGATGACCAGCCAGCAGAGCGTCAGGACGAGCACGGATACTCACTCTCGTGCATCCTTGCCACCATCGAACATGATGCCACCTGCCATGGCATTATTTGACCCCCTAGATACCAACCGTCGGTTCGTGGGCACGCCAGACTACCTGGCACCGGAAACGATCAAGGGCGACAAGCAGGACGAGACGAGCGATTGGTGGTCTGTAGGCTGTATTATGTTCGAATTTCTGTACGGGATACCTCCTTTCCATGCGGGAGAGCCAGAAGAGGTATTCGAAAATATTTTGGCACGGAAAATACAGTGGCCCGCCGAATCAGACAGCGAACTCGTCTCCGACGACGCAAAAGACCTCATCAACAAGCTCCTTTGCATGGGCCCACCGGATCGCCTTGGCTCGAATCGCGACGGGACGTATGCTTCGGGTGGAGAGGAGATTCGGAGCCATCCTTGGTTCCAGGGGATCAACTGGGACACTCTTGTCGAAGATGAAGCCCAATTCGTACCTCAACCAGAGAACCCGGAGGATACGGAGTATTTCGATGCCAGAGGGGCCGTTCTTCAATCTTTCGCGGAGGAGATGGAAGACCAAATGTCTCCGCAATCGGCTGGCGGCCCCGACTACACAGATCGGCCGCATGACGCCCTCTCTCGAGTGCGTTCCCAAGTCAACTCATTGAGCCGGAAACTCATGCCACTACACATACCACCTCATGTGCGAGACTTGAAGTCAAGAAGGCTCAGCGAACCCGTTGCGACGGACGATTTTGGGCCTTTCGCCTTCAAGAACCTGTCAGTACTCGAGAAGGCCAACAAGGACGTCTTACAGAAACTTCGGGCAGACGCCGCCATGACGGGATCAAACAAGCAAGTAGCCACTAGTCCCGGAGGCGCTTGTAGTGTTACGTCTCCGGCCGCTTCACTGGACGGCAGTCCCGTGCTCTCGAATCATCTACACAGAACGATTTCTAATGCCAAAGCCGGAAACCGCCCGCAGTCTCCATCTGGCTACGGCCATTCCAATTCGTCACCGAGCCGTGTGTCTCAGCCGTCATCTCCTCTGCTCCTCTCTTTTGTAGCTGCCCCGGGAGGAGAAGGGCGCAGGAAGGCGTCGAGCAACTCGTCGAGCCTGTCACACCAATCTGGACTCTCGCTCCAGCCTCACGTTGGCCTGGAGATCCCTAAGGTGCCCCCAAGCCTTCAGAAAGCCGCCACTTCTGCGGCAGCCTCGCCTGTGAAGGGTCGTGGCTCGGCACCAGCGCCACTTGCACTCTCTCCACAGAAGTTAGTTGCAACTCCACGGCAGGCAAGCACTTCGTCAACAAGTCGGTCAAGATCGTTGACCGTAGGATCTCAAGAGGCGAGCCCTATTACGACGGACCTGGCACATCATCATCGTCATCGCAGGAGCCAGGTGTTTGACATGTCTCCTTCGTCATCCGACAACGAGGGCGACAAGCATAGCGCATTATTGCGCGTGCAGCGGCGGAGGCAAAGCTCCCGACGACTATCTCAGATTGCATTTGACGGTGCACCGACCTTCCGCCCTTTAGATGTCTTGATTTGCGAAGACCATCCCGTTTCCCGTATGGTGATGGAGAAGCTGCTGGAGAAGCTGCGCTGCCGTACCATTTCCGTTGCAAACGGGTCTGAAGCAGTTCGTTATTCAATGAGCGAGATCCAGTTCGACGTCATCTTTTTGGAGTACAAGTTGCCCCAGATCAATGGCGCAGACGTGGCCCGCATGATTCGAGAGACGAAAAACGCCAATGCTCAGACTCCAATTGTGGCCATCACGGCGTATCTTAAGGAGTTACAAGCGCCACACTACTTTGACTCGCTGATCGAGAAGCCGATCAGCTCGTCCAAACTTTCCGAGGTCCTTCGAAGCCTCTGTCAGTGGCGCCCAGCCTCGCCACAGCGCACAGCTTCAGGCTCTATGCCTCGTCCAAGACCCATGGGCCTGCGCAAGACACACGTCCGAGCGGATGACAGTCCAACCTCGAGCTTATCGGCTTTCGCTGGTCGGCAAGGGTCAGCAATGGTATCAAGTCGGGAAAACTCCATCACTTCCAGCGTTTTCGGCGATTCCGAGTCGGTGACCACGGAAGAGATTCCCATGGCTCTGAGTCGCAAAGGGACAGGTGAATGGGACGAGAGCGACGGGCTCGGTATATCAGAAGCAGACATCATGGCAGTTCCGACGGATCCGGTCTCGTCGGTACCCAGCCTAATAACTCAGCAGTCCGCACCTGGACAAATGGAGAATTCACAACGGTCCGTGGACAAACTCAAGAATAAGCGGGAGGGGTTGGACAAAAAGATGGGGGAGATGATCGAGTCAGCCGATGACGAGGACGAGGAGGGCGGCTCGTCACGCGAGCGACATCGTCGACGAGGAAGCAAAGCTATACCTGGAAAGTCAGCGCTACCCAGCTCCAAATTGGGTATTGAGATGATGCGCGCCGACAGTCACGACAGTGTCACATTTGGCTCCGAGAGCACCCCTGAAGCGGTGACGCGCGTGGCTACGACGCCTATGCAGGAATCGGACGGGCCCGTCCTGGATGCAGCAAGCACGGCCCATGTTTGGTCAACTCGCACGCCGCCAGAGCAAAGTCTAGACAGGCTGACCCACAACGATGAAGGGGCCATCGGCGAAGGGCTGCTGGATTTCGGCAGCGTCGATGCGACACCGCGTCCTGCAGCCGTAGCTCGAACCGACATGGGGTCGGGAACGATGGACCACGACGACGATGCAGCAACGCCGCGACCGGCGGAGCAATAGGAAACTCGCCGCAGCTTCTTTGCTGCTTGAGAAGCGACAACGGGCCGTTGAAGCAGTCTGTTTCGGTGGCGCGGCTGACGTTGCGACCTGATTTCTACACGGAATGCGGAAAACCCCTGAGCAGTTACTTCCTGACCCCTTTTGGACCTTGACTTCTCGGAGTGTGTTTGCTCGTTATCATTTTGCTTTCTTGTTCTCTTTTGGCATGTTGTCTGCTCGCTCTATTGAAATTTCCTTTGTTTCATTCAGCTATAGCGAGGCGTTCAGGGGAGGCGATGGACATGGGCTCCCGCGCTCAAAGCATGAGGAACTTTTCCTCTTATAGCGTCACCAGGGTACTGGGAGGAGGAGAGCATACCAGGGGGTAGGGGAGGAAATTGTGATGCACCGGCATGCGGGACCAACATCATGTTACATCGCGCCCTCGCTTTTTACCTTTACTTTTCTTTTCCACTCATGTTTTTTTTATCTTGCTATGTAACGACTCACAAATCAGGGAAACATTGGGTGCATCAATTGGGCGTGCGGTCGGGAACGGGATCACGGGATTTGGGAAATGGCCATTGCGTTTGTCTTTGCCCTGTTACAGGTTCCACCAGGAAAATGAAATGAATTACGACTTATACAAGTACGAGTCAGTGGGTGCCAGCTGTGACGGTGTATATGTTGACGTGGCATTCCATACTTGCAGACGTTGGTCGCGTCCTACAAGTAGGTAAAGGGTCGGGAAGATAGAGATGGAAAGAAGTTTCCCTTGGGAGTCAGGATGACGGGACTCGTACCCCGAAGGAGGACCGAACCAAAGCAGCATGTATATATAGCTGATCAAGGCTGGACCTCCTATGAAAGGCAATCCTGTGTTTGAGGCAGATGACAAGACCTCGGAGACGTCGATCAACTACAGATGTTTGTGTAAAA
This sequence comes from Torrubiellomyces zombiae, assembly GCA_018831705.1. Taxonomy (NCBI): domain Eukaryota; kingdom Fungi; phylum Ascomycota; class Sordariomycetes; order Hypocreales; family Ophiocordycipitaceae; genus Torrubiellomyces; species Torrubiellomyces zombiae. The sequence goes on along the minus strand of JADHZA010000070.1, from coordinate 42,133 downwards.
TGTGCCACAATTGGGCCAGGTCGAAGAAGCGAAGGGAATAACACGGCAATAAGAGACGCGGCGCAGGCCACAAGCCGTTTTGGACTTCATCGACCGAGGCCAAATGGTGTGAAGTGTGCGTACAAGTCAGGGCACATGAGCCGATCTTTGTGGCGTCCAGAGCATGGCGGTCCGTGGCACCAATTGGGCATCTCGAACCTCTCGCTCTCCAGTCGTTTAAGCACGGGCTGGCTGGAAAGCCTACTCCTTTGACTAGAGAGCCTACCATTGCGGGGACTATGTGGCTTGTTCAAAGCGGGGAGCCGATACCGCAATTTTTGTATGAGGGCCTTCCCCTCATCAATCAACCTTATATTTTATACAAATTATCATCTTTTTAAGCCGTTTTTAAAGCTTCTTATAATATAGCTTTATATATAATTTATCGTGTACTATAGAGTCGTTATTTAGTATTAAATATAACTCCTATAACGCCGTAATAGAGGTATATAAAGCCACCGCCTTTATAAAGGGCTTTATACTCGTAATTCGTATAAAAAAGCCTTCTATAGTTAATCTAGAATATATATATTTACACTATTTAAAAGGCTATAATTAGATTAATTAAGGAAATAAAGCTATTTATGATAGTAAGCGCCGTACTAATTTAAAAACCTAGATAATAAACTACCTTTTCTATATTTATATTAGGAAAGATAAAACTACTAAAAAATAGGCTATATCTTATTAACTAGAAAGTAATGCTTATAATTATAAATTTAGTAAACCTAATAGTTATTATATATATTATAAGATTACAATTTTAAAGTATTAGTAAAATATTATTAATTTATATAATAATAGTATTTAACCTATAGCTATTATAAATTAACTTTATAACTATTATAATAAGGAGAATAATACTAAATTTGTTAATATTATAAATAAAGATATATCTAATATTTTAGTATTATACTATAATAAGCAGCTTACTAAAAAAATATTACTTTAATATCTATATAATTAGCTTTAAAAAAGTAACTTTTTTTTCTATAATACTTATAATTAATAGAATAAATTTATAAGTCTCTTCTTTACACCTTAAAGTAGTATATTTCTCTATTATAAGTATTAAAAAGTCTTTTTTTATAACTCTATATATAGCATAAACTAGTTTAAAATACTACTTTTAAATATATATACTATAATGCTGGAAAATAAGACTTTCTTAATAGCTATTATATTCTTAAGTAGTAAGAAAGAGGAAGACTTTTAATAAGCTCTATTATACTTCTTAGTCCTTAAGGTTTAAGAGAATATTACTATTCCTTCTATTATAGTCTTAGACTATAATATAGCCTTTATTAATACTTTATTATACTTTCCTAAGCTTTAAAAGACTATATATTTACTATACTACTAGTATATTAATAAGAATATCCTTATAAAGTATAAATAGTACTTTCTAAAGGCTTTAAAAGACTTTTTTAATAGGGTTTAATACGTATTTAAGTTTATAGTATTCTTAAACGAATAGAATATACTAATATCTTTAGAAGATATTAATACCTTTAAAAAGCGGCTTATAGACTATTTAACTAATAAAAAATACCTAAAAGAAGCTACTTAATATACTATAAAGACTTAGATAGAGCCTTAGAAAGAGAAATTTATTATAGCCTATATATTATAATACTACTACTTTAGCTTTATTATAATATCTATCGTAGAAAGCTTATATACCTTAATAAAAGCGTTTTTTTAGTCTTTAATAGGGGACTTAAATATAGTTTTTTAGTATTTTTAAGCTTTCTAGGTATATTAAAGTTATAAAATTTAAATAACGTAATAATAAAGCCTATATAAAATATTAACCTTTTTATTAAAGTATATTTATAGTAAGGTTTAAGAGAAAATAGCTTTTAAAGCTTTTAACCTTTTATATATTAAATATTTAAAGCTAGGGGAAAAAAGGGGTATAAAAAGGGGTCTTATAGCCTTAGTTAACTACTATAGCCCCTACGCCTTTAAGGCTAGCTATAGTTTACTATACTAGTATAATATATTTAATTATATTAATATAAATAAAGCCTTTTAACTTAATAATTTTAATAACTATTAGTATAAGTAGCTACCCTTATAGTTTTAAATAGCTTTTTTTAAACTACGAGTTTTATAGGGTAAAGGCTAGCCCTAGGGCTTTTTAAACCTTGAAAAGAGTAAACGTTTAATAAGGTAGGAGTTATCTATATATAAATATATTAAAAAGGAGGAAAAGGCTAAGGTAAGGGTAAAACCACTACCTTCTATAGCCCTAATAGTATTACTAGTAGTTATAATAGCTTTAAATTTAAGTAAAAAAGGTCTTTAATATATTAAATAATACAAGGATACGTATAAGCTTGGTATATATATACTAAGGGCGTATTAAAGGGCTATATATAAGACCCTTATTTTTAATAATAAAGATAAGCTTACTAGCGAATTAATACTAGTAATAGTTTTATATTTATTATTATTATAGTCTTTATAGGATATAGAATATAAATCTTTAATATATATATAGATAGTTTAAATAGAGGCTAGCTTATAAAAGTAAAAGGCCTAGGTTAATAAAGAAGCTAATATATAGCGTAATTTATATAACAATAACCTCCTTTAACTATATATGTATAGGCTATAGCTAGGAATATGTAGATAGCTTTAAATAGCGTGGATAGCTTTAAACACGGCCCTAAGGGATAATAAAGTGTATAAGCTATAGGGTTGATTGATATAGGGAAGGCTTTTATATAAAAATTGCGGTATCGGCCCTTTGCCACAATCTAGCCACATAGTCCCTACAATGGTAGGCTCTCTAGTCAAAGGAGTAGGCTTTCCAGCCAAGCTGTTTAAGCAGGGCGAACTTGGACTACCTACCACTCGTTACGCATGGACGTACACAGGTATGTATTACTCCGTACCTACCCTGTTCGAACTTTTGTCCTCTGCCCTATTACATACGCACAGTATTGCACTCTACCGGCCACCGGCACCGGCATATGTAAAGTGCTGATAGAATGATACTACTTGTAATTACATACATACTACCTACGAACGATGATTGTAATTGCTTGAATGGTCCGGCTGGGGTAGCATTCTTCACGGAGCAGGCGAGAATCGTACTTGTAGATCAACAGAGAAAACCCCTGCCATGCATGGTGGTACCCCGGACGAAGCTACGGGAAAGGAGGAGAGCATTCGGTGTTCACTGTGGCTGCTGACGAGACATATTCGACGTGCCGCCGTAGCCGGAGGCGTGCATATACAGATGCATATGTGAAATGCATACGGAGCAGAGAACTTTTGCTATAGCGGTCGGAATGGGGATGGGACACCTGGTGAGGCTGTTGTTTCGAAAGTCGACAAATGTGTTGTCATGGACGGCCTCGTGGTTGGATGAATGGATGGATGGATGGATGGACAGCGGTGAAGTGGTGGCTCGCTCGGTATGTACAAATAAGCGATGAATGGTGATGCATCGTGCTCCTCGGCCGGGCCACTTGTGGTCTTTTCTCTTGACTGGATGGACCCTTGGGCGCGTTTGCCGGGGGAAACCATGTACATACTTGTATGTAAGTGGCACAGAGAGGTGTGTTATTTTTCGCAGCGGACAGGTAGGGTGTGTGTACCTTATGTATGTTTGATGCATGTACAAGCATGTACTCTAAGCTGGTACGTACCTGGTATGTGCAAGGCGAGCATTGGCCAGTGCTCATCCCTTTGACGGTCTTAAAGGAGCTTTTAGGTCACGGGCCCCATATTCATAAAATACATTCAAGAACATGATCACATGGATCTAACGTGCCTATCAACAAGGAATAGAAAGTAGTATCTTGTAGCTTGCATAAATCCGCAACTTCTATCATCATACAATTCGTACGGAATATCAAGTACCGCTATAATAGGCTTAGCTCATTCGCTCATATCCTTGTGAGTGACCTAAAAGCTCCTTTAAGACCGTCAAAGGGATAGTCACGTTATCGAAGGTTTTAACGCCCCAGGTACCACTGCAGTGTATTCCTCACCACAGTGGGACCTGGGGCGATAATACCTTCGACGACGTGATAGTTAACGGGCACACGCTGTAACGCTATTACATACAGCACTTGTGCCGGGGGAGCATCAATGGTACATTCAAGTACTCCGTAGCGCACGTACCATGCAGATCTAGGGCTCATACCGGACACGCCCACACGCCCTCTCCACTCAGTTCCCCCCGCCAGAGGAGAGGGAAGGGTCGGCAGAAAAAAGGTCTTTCCCGACGGCTCGTGGCCACCAGATTGACCACGATGTGCCAACGGGTCCTCTGATTGGTCCATTTTCACGACAATTTTCTGTGCTGCAATGACGTTCTAGCCGTCTCATTGTATGTATGTAGAGTGGACTGGGGGTCCAAGCCGACACGCGGGCATTTACAAAAAAGATTGTTTGAGCTAAAAAAGTAGTCGAGGCATTGTTGCTAGATAAGAAGCTCGACTGGAACGCCAATCGATTTCTTTCTTCTCTTGTGACACGCTGCTTCACGCTTCTGTTTCTGTCTCTGTCTCAGAACGAGAAGTTGATCCAGATTCCACCCGCGGCTGTTGGGTGGCTTGCTCTTGCCCTTCTCGTGACTGCTGCTTGACAACGCAATTGTCTCGCTTCGCAGCTTCCTTATTCCATCTCCAACAAATCGACCACGCCCCAAACTTTAAAGTGGCCCGAGGCCCGTTTGGGGAGAATCACGGTCGAGAGGTGATCTCATCGTCTCACCTTGTTCGCCTTCTCAACAATATATAACTATACACATATCCCTTTCTCTACATCTTTCTCTCACCTCGCCGAATTGGCTCAAACAGACGACGCTCGTTAGCAACCTGCTCTCATTGAGAAGCTAGCCGCGGCGCAAACAGCAACAAAACTTAACATACACATACCTCGTCTTCTCCCGTCATCCATTCCCGGTTGCCGCTCGCCGGGTCGTTCGGATTCCCATCATCTACCCTGCCATGACCGGCTTCGCTGAGTCCTCCGGGGCAGATGTGGGCGTCCAGCACCATAAACGACACTCTGCCATTCCCGGCGAGATTCCCATACCCCATGGGCCTCCGGGCGACAACGACAGCGATGATTACCCCATCCGCGATGCCGACTTGGATGAACGTCGCATCTTCAGCCATGTCACTCGCCCGGACGACTCGTACACCCCCGACGGTGTCTACTGGGCTGATCTGCCTTTAGGCGAGCGAGTCAAGTTTGTTTCGCGCGTTGACCGTGAGGCCGCTTCTCAAGAGCTGCGTACCATCGGCGCCATGATGAAGAAGGATCCCTTATCACCTATTTCCTGGTATTTTCGCCATGCCGTCATTCCCGGTGCCGGCCTCGGTCTTGAGGGTTACGTACTCTTTTCCATCGGCAATCTGGAACCTCTGTTCAAAAAAGTCTGGCCCGAGTGCTGGGGCACACATCAAGTATGCTCAAAGAATTGGGTTGCGAGTGTTACCTACCTCGAAATCGTTGGCATCATGGTTGGCCAGGTCATTGTCGGTGTAAGTCTAGCAGTACCCTGTCTCCAACAGCCTCGTGTTTGCCCAGAGAGCTGACTTCCGGTCACCTGCAGGTCATTGGTGACTGGGTTGGCCGGCGCTGGGGGTTGATCCAGGATGCCATCATCATGTTCATTGGCCTGCTCATGCTCACAGCCAGCTGGGGCTTGACGTTAGAGGGCTGGGTTATATGCTATGCCTGGTCACTCTTCTTCTACAGTAAGCTCCGACGCCCGCCTCCGCTGCTTCACTCTGATGGGCTTTCCCGAGCACTGCGAAGCTGACATTCATCGCCTCGATAGGTCTCGGAGTTGGAGGTGAATACCCCATTACCGCCACTTCGTCCCTCGAGAACGCCGTGTCGGCCGGAAAGCTCTCTACGAAGGAGGACCGATTGCATCGTGGCCGCCGTGTCACCATGGCCTTTCTCATGCAAGGATGGGGCCAATTCGTCAATCAGGTCATGCTCATCGTTCTCCTCATCATCTTCAACAAGGGCAGTGGGGCGCCTCCTTACAGCACATCGGCCGCCCAGTACGCATTCCGCCTTTCCTTCGCCTTTCCAGCCATCGGCACCCTCTGGCTCGTCTACTACCGAACGTGGAAGATGCCTCATGCCTCCAAGCAGCTTAGCGAGGCCAAGAGCAAGACCAACGTGACGGGCTATGATTTCACCGCCCTGCGCTACTGCTTCACCCACTTCGGAGGCCGGCTGCTCGCTACTGCCGGCACCTGGTTCTGCAACGACGTCTTCTTCTACGGCAACAAACTTTTCCAGGGCCAATTCATCAAGGTCATCTCCAACAACCCCGACTCCCTCATGACCACGTGGACCTGGAACTTGGTCAACATCACTGTCTCCCTTGCCGGCTACTATCTCGCTTCGCTGCTTATCGACAACAAGCTGTATGGCCGCAAGATGATGCAGCAGGTCGGATTCTTCATGTGCTTCCTCACCTTCGTCATCCCGGCCTTCCGCTACAAGTATTACACCAGCCCCGAAGGAATCCACTCCTTCCAGGCCATGTACTTCATCTCATCTTTCTTCAACCAGTTCGGACCCAACTCGGTCACGTTCCTCATCGCCGGTGAGGTCTTCCCCACCCCGATCCGAGCCACAGCCCACGGCTTCTCCGCCTGCCTGGGTAAAGCCGGCGCCCTGCTCGCCTCCATCCTGTACAACTACATCGACGACCAGACCAAGTTCTACGTCGTTCCCTGGTGGGGCCTTGCCGGCATGCTTCTGACCTGGCTCTTCCTCCCCGACACAACCGGCCTGGACCTCAAGGAGCAAGAACGTCGCTGGAGATATATCCGCGATGAGAAGGCTCACGAGTACCACGGCGTGGCTGTTCACCCCACCCATCTCAGCGTGTGGGAGCGCATGCGCGGTCTGCATAAGACGTACGACCCAGAGCTGGATTGGAAGGCCAAGATCGACGACATGCGTGCCGAATGGGAAGCCGTGCAGGCCACTCGCGGTCCCAAGGAGACCGAAGGTGCCAACGCTCACCACGGCATGCCCGAGGATGGAGAGTTTTCACAAGACATTCACAATTACTTTAAGCGGTCGGGCCCCAAGATTTCTGCCTCTGGCGGCGTCCTGAGCGAGAAGACGGCCGGAGACGCGTCGACGAGCAGTTCAAAGTAAGGCAATGGGTTGCGGTATTTACGCTGGATTCTCATTCTTCCCTCGCACACGATGGTCGACCTACCTGCATATTACGTTTTGCTTTGATGGATACATGGCTGGGAAGGACAGATAAGGCGGCCGACGTGTTACGAGCGCCTTCGTGGTTTGCATCTTGTTCTCGCGGCGTCGGCGTATACAGGATTTTGGCATAGCTCGGCGTGGCTTTTTTGACAGTCTAATTTAATTCTGCATTTCACTCTGCGGCGGGTTTCATCACATTGGATCGTCAATTCGTAGAATAGAACATGTCGAAACATGTCCAGGAAACATATGGTATCGAAACAATGAGAATATTTTAACGCAGAAGAGAAGATGATGACGTGAACAGTCAAGAAGAGAAGAGTAAGGATTTCAACAAAAACATGTATCTAGAGAAAGGAGAAATCAATCGTGAAAAACTCGTATATGTCGGCAATGGGAGATGAGAAAAACAAGCTCGATTCTCTAGCGCGCATATCCCCTTTGACATAATCTTCATCATCTCTGTTCACTTGTTCAAGTTGAGCAAGATAGAAAGACATCACCATATGTTCCCCTGAACGAACATGCTCAAGAAGGGATGGAGGGGTGATTCAGGGGAAGAACATAACTTTCATGGTTTCACTATTGGTACGTAGCCACAATGAAGCTCAAGACACACTCGTCCAAATGCTCTGAAAAGTCCTGCGCAGAAGCATAGAAGCCTTGACATAGATCACACGTCGCGCCGTTTTGCCCTCCCTTGGACTTGGTATGGTCCTGGGGCGGGGCTTGCTGGTCGGCGTGGTGAGCGGTCACGAGATGGCGCTTGAACAAGTCTGTTCTGTAAAACGTAATCTGTTCCGACGTGGTGGGAGACGAGGGACAGAAGGGACAGACGAGGGTGCCTCGGTAGTGGGTGAGGGCGTGACGGTTCTTATCGTACTTGCGAGCGAAGCCCTTGACGTGATATTCGCACAAGGCGATGGGACACTTTTCCGGTCGTTCCTCCAGGTGGGTGAGCATGTGGGCGGTGAGATCCTTGACTATGCGGCCGCAATCGGGTTGCGGACAGCGGGTGCGGTTGTCTTGAGGCTGACGGAGACTGGGGCGGCCTGCTGTGTCTGACGCTGTTAGGGGCCATGATCCGTTGACGGGGGGCGACATGGCCAAGGGCTTCAGGGTTTCCAGCCATGGAGGCGGGGGTATTCTTGGGGGAACAGGTTCGACCTCGTTGTCTTCGTCGCTGGAAGGGTCCTGTTGGTCTGGATCGACGACGTGGCGCTCCTCTCGCATCCAGTCTTTGAGAACAGACATGGACGGCCAGTCCCCGCTGGCCTTTCCGAGGCGATGCGGGTTGAAGTGGGCTCGGCGAAGGTGCGCTGCTGCATTGTAGTAGGCGCCGTACTGTTTCTTCGTCATGCACGCTTTGCAGCTTGCGAGAGGAATGACGGGGCCAGGCGAGGCGTCGTCGGTGTATTCTGGCTCGCAACAGACCCAGCGCCTGATTGTGTTTGAATGCTTGGCGTGTGTGTGCCGTCTTAGCTCGTGCTCGCCTCGGAATCCTTCCGTGTTGTCCTTGCATTTGTTGCAGAAAACCCGTCGAAAGGGCTGGCGAAGACATGCTGAACGATACTGCAGCGGCGAGGTGGACAGTCTTATCAGGGGCTCCAACGTCTTCGTGTGGATCGGCGCCTCGCCAGTAGTATGCCTTCTTGCTCTCTCCAAGTCACGAGCGGGCGAATTGGGCTCGGGGATGAGCGCATCGTCATGTCTTCCAGGATGCCAGGGCAGGGATCTGGTTCGACACGCCAGAGCTGGCTCGTACAAACAGAAGCCTGGCGCGGTCTGCGTCACAGGGGCGAGGGGATTGGAACTGGTCTTTTCGATGAGGCGAAATGGTCTGACAAATCCATTGAATCCGAAGTATTCGCGGCTGCTGTCATCTCCAAGTTTCATCAGGAAGTCCTTGGCATTGCGAATGCCTTGCCAACTCCATTTGTCTCGACGCACGAGGTTTTGGATTGCAGCGCAGACCTGGTCATCACCCTGTTCGTTGCTTTGTTTCTCGTCCCAGTCCAGTGGCAGTGGCGCCTTGGACGCACAAAAGAGCTGTACGAACGATTTGAATAGTCCGTGCATGGCTTGGGGCGTAGCTGGGGGTTTGGCTTCTGAAATATCTCCGGGATATGACGAAAAGTCGACAAGTAGCGTACTGACTGCGCTGAAAATACATATGGAAAGGAAGTCGGCCAAGGAGTCTCTTGAGCTCGCCGTCGAACAGGTAGACTCGAAGGACTGCAGAAAACGCACAAGGCGTTCTTGGAGGAGGCTCAAATACCAATCCAAGTCAATAGTCTCAGGAAGGGGGGGCTTATCTGATCGGAGAGCCAAGTAAAATGGCGAATATGGGACCGCCATGCCGTAGTACATGGCCTCCCGAAGGAGCAGCTTCGCGTTGTGAAGTCTTGGATGCCTGACCGCCTCGACCTCGCGAGATGGAGATAAGAGTCCAGTGATGTAAAGTAATTCCATCAGGTCGTACGCAGTATGTTGAGCATGCGGGCTCCCTGCGAAGAAACACAAGATTGGCGGACCCTGCAAGGATTTGCCACGACAGTAGCCCGTGGACACATCGCTGGCGGCATAACCCGCGTCTGATTGGGCCGACCACCAGAACCCATCGACAAAGTCAAGACGAGACTGCACGGTCTCCTGGAGAATGCTGGAGAAGCCCCAGGCAACTCGCAAGTGGTCGTTCAAGCATCGATGCTGGGTAGCAAGGTATTTGATGGGTGCTTGCGTCTGTCTTGGGGACAGGGGCCCTGAGATAGTATTGGGATTTGCGCAAGACGGACGTTGTATGGGTGCAAACAGAGCTGGGAGGAGCAGCTCTACCAATGCCTTTAGTGACCCACGAAAGCAGCCAATCTCGCAGGAATGCTCGTCATCCCGAGAAGTGCCCCTCGTGCAATTCAGACAGGGCTGACCTGCATCACACTAATTTGAAGTCAGCGATTTCCGGTGGTGACATCCGCGTTACATTATAAACGTACCTGTTTCCCAGCAATTTTGCAAGAGAAACACGATTCGGGACGCTGAAGAAGTGCCCCAATAGATTGCAATCGGGGTTGGCACGTCTTTGTTTTCTTCAGCGGCGGTAGCAGAGGGTCCATGTCTGAACTGGCAGAGTTCCTTCGAGCGCGGTGTGCCGTGGAATTGAAAGTGAATCTTGCCATGCTGTCCTCTCTATCGCTGGCCGGTGAGAGATACTTTGGTGTTGGCAAGCCTGCCGGTGCAGTAACCTTAATTTGAGGTTGCAATGGAGACAAGCGCCTGGAGGATAGCACGAGTGGTTCGAGGGGCGAGAAGTTCTCTACTGGAAAGCCAGAGTCTCCGTTGGAACACTCCAGGTGGACTGCCGCGTGGATATTCCGCTCTCGTTCACTTGGAAAGCCATATATGTAGCGAGGGCATCCATCATGCCAACATTTGGAGCAAGACAAGGTGGAAGAAGATCTTATGAGCTCTTCTCGGTGGTGGACATCAGGCTTGCCCATGATGGGATCATGGCACTCCAGGTGCTCGGTAAACCAACGGAGAAATCCCTGAGGCGCCGAATCGGAAGACCTTTTCAAGATGTCGACAATGTCCAGCTCTGAAAGCGAGCAACAGTCAACCTCAAAGACGTTAAGCAAAGGAGAAAGACAGAGTCTGGGATGAAATCGTCCAGTTGCATACGTTGCTCTAAGCAAGCCGCTTCAAGGCACTCGCAACGGTACTGCAAAGCGCGGGCTTCTTCTGCCTCGGATAGGACGCGAGGGCTACGTGTCAGGCCTATTGTAGAGGATATATGAATCAGAATCGTGCCATGAGCGAGTTCAATGCGCTAGCCAGTGACAGATGTTGAAAAGACTTGGTTGTCGTATATAAGCGAATGCGCCCTCTTCGACCCAGCTATCCGTGGAAGCAATGCGCGCAAGGTTGGAAAGACACATACCATGTTGCTCGACAACAAGCTCAAGAACATGGAACTTGTGGCGTAGCATATCAAGTTCCTTGGATAGATCAAGTCCATTTTGGGCAGCCAGTGAGGAGAAGTTGGACTGGAGGGCTGGCCGCTGATGGAGGCTTTGACTGATATCCAGGCCGGTTTCGAGATAAGGATTGCCATCATGATGGCGATGGAAGTCGGACATAGTCGCGGCCTCATCCTTTCCGTCATTTGCCCAGCAGCCTCAAAGCCTCTACAGAACCAAGGCTCGACGTGCCCTCCGCTCTTGGGCTCGAGCGTCGTTGTGGTTGATACCCACCCCCCGTCCGATGTCGCTGGGCTCGAGCAAATTCCCGGAGCTCTAGCCAATCACACACGGAGGTCATGCCATGGCTTCGACGGTTACATGTGCGAGAACACCATCGAGGGCAGGTTGGACAAGAGAAGGGTTGGGTTTTCCCTCGGCGAGAGGAACCGTCAGGGTGTTTTGAGCGGGAGGTTCCTCACAACCAGGTGGATCGAGGCTGTGGGCATGGCGTGTCTCTCATTGGAGCACTGGGGGCTCTGTTCCTCTCCCCATTTGTGGGATAAAAACGTGTACTTGTATGCAGGCAGGCAGGAAGGTAAGGCGAGAGAAAAGTTAGGCGAACCCGGAGATGCAGCGCAACGGTTGGGACGCGGTCTAGCTGACGATCATAGGCTGTCGTGGGGAACTAAAGTTGCGGGTGAGGTGTCAAAGTGGGGGTGGAAAAGGGTCTCCTCCCCTTGCGCTTACAGGACACATGTAGGTATTTACAGGGGGGGTGTGGTATCTGTACAAGGAGAGACACCGCCGGAACTTTGACCATGTCAGACCTGGTTTCAGCACAGCTCGTGGCGCTATCATACTGTGTTACGACAACCTCGACGGCTTCCAGGCACAGTAACAGTAGTCGACCTCTTCCACGCCGAAATGTCTGACTAAAAAAAGAGAAATCTGCGACTGCATCTCGAGCCTCAGCGCTAGTACAGTCCTAGAGACGTCGGAAGCACCAGGCATGGAAGGTGGTAGCTTTCCCTGTTCGTTCCGGGCTCGTCCACCCAGTCATGAGCAGCAAGTGCGGAAAAGAAGCCTCAGAGAAGATTCTCGCCATGCCTCTTGGCAAACCCTCCAATCATCATCTTCACAGCCCGATGATGCTTTCTGTCGTACGTACCGGTAATGTATGCCGCCGGCCAGAAGTTGAGGAGACACGCCAGCCATTCGCAGACGCACCTCAAACCCTCGATCCTCTTCTCCTCCGTACATACGGAGTACACTCACTCGTCCGCACAAGCAGGCCCGCAAGTTCTCGTCGTTTCTCGCCAACCGTCACCACGACCACCTGTCTCTCTGGCCGGCTTTGAAGCGGATGACCAGGCAGCATGGATTTGCGACCCCGGGCGCCCCTCCCATCACCACCACCGCAACCTCGTCGTCGATTGGTAGGTTGTCCTCGTTGGTCTCACACCTTGACGCCAAGCCCGTCCTTCTCAGCAGAGCTGTCCTCTTGTGTGGTGCCAACAGCTCGTTCTTCATGCCAGCCCTACGTCACCCGTGCACACCCAAAAGTAAAATTGCCCTCGCCCTTGGTTGCTTCCTCGGCTTAACGGCCCAGCCCGTGGACGGCTGAGTGCTTCTCTTCGCCCCGATGTATGTATGTATTAGCAAGTCATGATGGAATTGCATGTGCCTGTCATCCTGCTCATGTGGCAGCGGTGATCACGAACAGGGGAGACAAGATAGCAGCAGTCGCTCGGGCCATGTTGCCAATTTTAACTGGTTCATTTCCTTGCTGAGTCGAGTCAAAGGGACCGCCCGAAGAGCCCGCACGGCCGTCAGCTTACGGACAGATGAAGTCGCTCGGTGTCTAAGCTGCATGGACTTGCATGTGACCCGTGCTTGAGAGCGGGAAGCACCTGGTCGCTTGCTCATGGTTCATTCTCACATCCAGCTGAAGCACGGAATCTATCCGAGAAAATATCCCACGCAGTCCCACCCGCCATGCGCTTGTTACAGATACTTGTATGCATGCACCTATGTACATACATACATACACTCTTGGCCTGTATGCCTTGCTCACGCAGTCTCTACAAGTAATACGTGTGCTACGCTGAGACCTTGACTCTGTTCTAATTACCCGCCAAGTTTCGTTGGTGACTTATGTTTGCCTGAGCCCACATCAGCTTGGATCATGTTGCCGTGTAACTCTTGTGGAAGCTTCTTTATCTTCTAGCTGCCGAATTGTTCCTCTCTCTCTTTATCGCAGAGCCGTCAATGGGCAGTCATGCAGCATCTAAGCCAATCATCTTGACCTATCTTCGGCACAACGTGGACTCATGACGCGTCCTTTGCCAGTGCCCGCCCTAGCGGTTCTCATGTCTATTTCTTTCGGTGCTCGTTCTGACTTTCTAGATTATTATGTCGCGAACAATCCTTCAGATGAAGCTCGTGCCGCTTGTCCCTCGTGTCCTCCAAGTCAGCTTCTCTTCAGTCGCTGGCGGCCCATCTGCGCTCACGAAGGGGCGCTTCTTGACCCGATGCGGCACGGCTACCGTCCTCCTCGGCCTTGAAATCCCAGTACTCCCCGAGCCGCTTCTCCGCGTACGAGGCGTAGTCGAACTTGATGTATGAGATTGTTGACTGGATCAAAGCCCAGATGCCCCAGAAGAATCCCGGCACCCCGCGGAATATGTCCACCTCGTCCATCAACTTGCGAACCTCGTCTTCCTCGTTCATGCTCTTGCCGGATAGCCTGGCGTACGCTTTTACGTACTCGCGTACGAATGTACTGCGCTGCGCCACTGTCGGGATTGCGGCATAGTCACAATCGTAACCAACCCATTCGGCAAAGTGATTGGCAAGGTCAAAGGCTACCGGAGATGGCGTGCCATACTCGTAGTCTATGAAGCTCACCGTGGGTGGCGCGTCACCCTCTTGGTGAATGATGACGTTGGCACAAAGCAGGTCGCAGTGAGCAAACACCAACTGTTGGCCACGCGTATGTTAGTGGTCAGGACCGAGGCATCATATCAGCAGGGAAGAGTTGGCTTGGCTATACATACCCCATCTTGACCAAGGCCCGGTCGCTGGCTCAGTTGTTCGACCATGTGCTCGAGCTCAACTTGCAATTGGTTTCGTCTGTCACGCTGCGCCGCTGTCTCTGTCGGCAGAGCTAGAATCCACTTCTGCATCGTCGTCCACACATTCGGAACGAGCTTCCCCGGAGCCACGTTGGCGATGAGATCCATTTGCTTCGTGCGTTCAAGCTCATTGCCATTTGGATGGCTCGACGGGTTGGGCAGGCAAGGAACCGTGGCGTGCCACTGAGCCAATCGCCGCGCAATGGCCTTTAGAATATCAGGCTGAGCGAGGTCCTTGGGTTGCGCTACGGCTCCCGGGATGAAGCGATAAAGCATGCCATTGGCGAAGCGGGCCATGAGTTCAGGAGCGAGCCCGTGTTTCATCAAGAGCTCATGGTTGGCGGCTTCGCGCTCACGGTCAATGAGTACAGCCGTACCATTTCCATAGGCACGCAAGAGGATGGCCTCACGGTCAATGTCGGCTTTGGTCTGGCCGGGCCGTCGATTCACGGCCTTGAGGAGTGTGTTGGTGATGCCATCAGTAAAGCGGATAAATTCAATGTGAGACTCATCAGCACTCCACTGAGGGAGTAGCGTAAGGACGAGCTTCATGGCCGAGCGCTGGGAGTCGGCATTGTCGTAGGTCATGGGTATGAACCGGACATGGCCATGGTCGCCGTTCGATGAAGCACTGGCCGGTAACATGATGCTTAGAGAGAACGCGAATAAGGGCCTCTCTACCATCAATCTGATGCCTGTATATCCCAGAAAAAAATCGCTGAAGCCCAGTGCCTGGCGAAGGTCACAGTTCAGGCAGTCGTCATAGCCTTGCAGCAGACGAACAGAGAGGTCAATCAGCCCGCAAGGGCCTCTCGAAAGCCGAAACGGTAGTTGGCCACGGCGATGGATCCAAAATAGACTCGGTCGATGTTGAGGCGCAGCATAGAGCAAGTCAAGATGAAAATACGTTCCTGGTACTGGGACGCACACGACCAATTGCCCTTCCTGGGATGATAGAGTAGTACGAAAAGGCGACCAGAGTAGCCGGACGAGCGATAATGGTTAGAAGGTCGCGAAGACCACCGAATGTAGATAGCACGAGCCGTTCAAGCGATGTGAGAAGAGTCAAGTGAGCCGGTATATAAGAAGTGCTTGTTGTTGAGAAACTGAGCATCGAGGATAGGACGATGCCGAAGCAAAGCGGTGGAGGCTTGTGATGTGGGCCCCTTTGTGTTGGGGTTTGCTCAAAAGGTACTTGGAAGGAGGACGAATTTCGCGGGGGCAAGCAGCTCGAGGCATGTACCCTGTTATTGCGCGACCGTCACAGCGAGTGATTTACGCCTCGGGAGACGCTTCCCATTTGAGCAGGGCGAGGGTACGGGTAAGGAGAACAATGAGGCCGCTACTAGTACAAGTAGTATTTGCTTCCAATTCGTTGGTCAAAAACTCCCGAGGGGATTGAGCAATACTTTGTAAAATGCCTAGTCGTTCCATCCAAACGTACCTACATAAGTTGTAATCAGGCTTTCACCAGGCCTCTGCGATCTTAGACTTACTTCCACGTGAGCTTCGCAAATCCAGAAGACCCATCTTGAATTTCGTTCTGCTAATAATCCTTGTAGTCGTTGAAATCTCCAGAAGGACGTATTCCGTCCGTATCTACGGTGGCGAGTCCCTACAGAGTTCGGAAGAGCTTTGTTCCAGGCCCAGGACGCCTGCACGGCCTGGTAATTGCCAACGCCTACGTCAAAGCTAGAGCCTGCTTTTGCATGAACTGACCCCTGTGTCCGGGCCCGTGGGCAGTGCATCCGACATCATACTACGGACCGCATTTTGGGCCCTTTTCCTCTCCGAGGCCCTAGTCGCGAATGTCATCATCGGAGGCGCAATGAGCCTGCGTATGACTGACGCTAGTGGCTGGTTCTTGATGAACGACTTGTCGCCCTGATGGGGACCGTGTGATACAGGATGACGCGCTGTCAGATCGGAATACACGTCCAGGAGAGGCGTAATATTACTCGACACGTCCGAAAACAAGGAATTCCAAACTTTTCGAGACATATTATCGGTGACCACATCGGCTTTCCTCCCATCTTGAATCTAAAGCTGAGACATGAACGCGAATGCAAGGCTTGCAGGATGGCGGTCCGAATCAACATCTATGGTGGACCAGCCACGGCGCCTGGAGAAAAAGTTCTATATCAAGGTCGAGTGACCACGAGTGAGTACAATTTGCATGGGGGGAAAAATTGACGAAACGCCGTCAGGTCTCCCTTCTTCCGTACCCGAATCAATGGTCGCTGTTGCGAACCGCTTGCTGCAAGGGGCTGAAGGGGAGCCACACCGCCCTACATAAATACACAATGACCTGGACCCGGCTGGTGTAAACACATGGATGTCAGTGCCACAATTGATGGACGCATGCAGATGCAACCTTCAGCGGGGTGTGTACATAAGCTATGGATTGTTTGTTTCACACTTGAAAGAAGCTCGACGGGCCGACGCGTTGAAGCGAGCCATCTGCCGCTCTTCCCCGTCACTCACGGACGCAACTCGAAGATGACCTCGTCGCCAAAGTTTCGCCAGACCCGCGCCAGCCGGAGGCCAGCCCTTGTTGCCAAGCGTCTATAATCTGCCTCGGTGCGCTGTTTGGCGTTGAGACAGGCCAAAACCTGCAGGTCAAGCCTACTGGTCAAGCAGGCTCCCCAGTTTGGCAATAGAGGGTCTGGCGCGATGAAGGCTCTTCCTTGTGCGCCTTGATATGCCTCGTGGCCCGAATAGGTGGGCAGAACGACGTGCTCGCAGATGAGGAGTTTGCTAGTCGACGGCATGATGGCGGCGATATTTTTGAGTAGCGTTACGGCCTCGGCATCAGGCCAGTCATGAATGACGTGCCGGAGATGGTAGATTTCTGCATTCTTGGTCTGGTTCTCTCGGAAGAAGTCCTGGACTCGGAAACTGGCTCGGCCGGACGCGGCTACTTCGGGATAGTTCTCCTCGAGGTACTGTGTATTGATGTGCCCGGTCAGTCGTGTGATCCAATAGCCCGTCGGGCGTCATTACCGGAAGGACTTGCCTTGAAGAATTTGGCCTCATTCTGCGGGAGGTCCTGCACTTGGAGTCGGAGATTCTTGGCTCGGCTGACAATGGGCAGAGTCGCACCGCCTAGTCCACCGCCGATATCGACTACGAGTGTGCCGTCCGATTCTCCCGCCCAAGGGTACACTATGTACCAGAGGCCCGAAGTTAGCTGATGTTTCAGAAACTGTCATATCGGGTTACACCCCAAGGAGGTTACCGCACTCACGTGTCGAATACTGCTCATAATTGATGCCCTTGCCTGCGAATGCCTTGGCCCCTCGCTCGCCCAGGTCAGGTCGGATCGTATTCCACCATTCGAAAAGATTGAGGTCCGTGTCGTAGGCAATATTAAAGGCCGACTTGTTGACAGCTTCAGAGCCTTTGAAGCCCGGCTTGGTGAGAGCTTCCCATTGTCTACACGAGGCCAGACGGGATTCCTCGGCACTGTCCATACGAAATGATCAGTTCCAAACCACACGCTTCGGACAGTGTATAAGACTCTACCATAGACCGACGAGCGCTCTTCTAGAGTCCGATTTCAACATCATCGAGATTTCGTTATTCTGGTAGACATCCTGCTCAACTTCGCGAAAGACGTGCATGTTGCAGAGTGCTCTCAGATGCCTTGATAATTTGTCAGCGTCCACGCCCGTCGCCTTGGCGATGGTCCTCGCGTCGAGAGTGTCGTCCCCCAAAACATTGGCGACATCGGCCTGACAGGCGACAAAGAGGGCAGTCAGATCGTTAAACTGGATCCGAGACTCAGCATTTGAGACATGTTGGCAGCAGATAGTTTCAAGCACTGACGTTGAAAATGATGTCATGCACCCAAGCCTCAGGGTCGCAAAGGGCCCTCAGCATGACGCCGGCACTGGACAAGCATCGGAGTGCCCTCGACGTCGTCTCGTTATATCTGTCTCGTAGGGGGTGTCGCTGAGGATGCTTCAGGTTCAGGGCGCGGTCCTTGTGCCTGGCCAGGTCCTGCTGCACAACGTCGATGGAGGAGTTGATGAGCTTGCGGAGGGACTCGAGAGGGTCATCAACTTCGACCCCGTTTCCGACCACCATGATGGGTTACGGTAAAAAGGAACTTGGTCCGTCTGCCAAAGGAAGAAGTTGCTATTCGATACGGTATTCAGTCTTCGACGGACTGGAAACAAAACTCGATATGGCCAGAGTGGATTCGGAAAGGACAGAGCTATGCTTATCATGTCGGGCAGGCTGCCTTTTAATCTAAATTCTTCCCTCAGGAAAGAAAAACATCGGACAGAGACCTCCTCGCAAACCACGGTGGTTCAATCTAGTGACCGAGCGAGAGAGACACGGGCTCCCATTGTTGACCCGAATGCAAGCCAAGCCCCCACGGCCCGGGCCCGGAGCCGCCCACTCACTCGGGCATTGGGACCCTTGCAGCTCGCGGAGCGCCTCATGGTGGCATCCCAGGCGTGACAATTACTTTGTCCCTTGGCAGACGACCTTGACTGCGATCCAGCAGCTTGGCAAAAGCGCGACGACCGAACTCAGCTGCCCTCCCAGACACGTCCGAGCACCGGCGCCGTACCCGTCAGGCTGTACCGGTGCTCTGGCCTCCAAAGCTGGGCGAATTTGTCAGGACAATGGTGGAATGTGATAATGCGACGCTTGTCGTCGAACCGGCATCATCAGACGGCGAAGACGTGTTCATTCGCTTCTGAAAACTATGGGGACATGGGTGTGAGCCGCCGGTGAGGACTTGTCGTAAGGCCTTGCTTTCACAGGACGTGATTCCTATTCAGTTTTTGTTCAGGCCACGGGGCAATCTGATGATAAGCATCGATGACAATGGACACATGATCAAGGCCTCAATATGGCTATGTATGTTGGGTTCTTGACGATAGAACGTACAAGCTAGCCAAGGGGGTGCCGGAGCAAATATGAAGACCCTTGTCAGCCTGGCTGTTTGAGTCGAATTGCCTCTGTGGTTGCGGCGACTATGGATTCCATGTCAGGTTGAAGTATACTGATTCACAGTTGATTGTTCTAGATGAGAAGAAATATGAGCGAGCCCATAGAGTTGTCCTAGGACCTGTTGGTGTCGTACTACTGTCATTTACAAAGCCGTGGCTTGAGCCAGCACCACTAGCTAAATAAAGTAATTGCATAATCAAGACCAAGAGACCACGTCTATATAGGTCACATAATACTTTAGCCTCTCCTGTCGCTGCTTCCCCTCCACACTCACACCAATCTCCTCCGCCTGTCTCTCACTCATGCTTCATGCTTGAACTTACAAGTGAAACGAAAGGAACCTATTCCCTATAAATCGTATACAACGACTACGAATCCAACTCGTCTAAGCAGGGGCTGATGATGGGCTGCCCGCAGCACCATGTAGCCTCCTCACCATGACATCCATCACCTGCGAGAACTTCCTCGCCGTCGCGCTCGTCATCAACCGATCGCGCGACGGGCCCGCCTTCGTCTTCCACTACCCAGCCAAGGTACAGCCCATCATCGACCGCGACGCCGAGTCAAGCGACGCGACTGCCGACGTCGCCGAGGACAGTCTTCTGGAGCGGCTGGCCCAACCGGCCGCGACGGCCACCGCTTCCTCCAACGACGGGAACGCCACCGGCAGCGTCAGCGGCACCACCGCCAACAAGCTGCTTCACCGTCGCCACGACGAGCGCCTGGAGCCGGCCGCGCAAGCCGAGGCTTGGGAGTACGTGGCTGGCTTCCCGACGCGTGATCTGGCTAGCATCCTCACGCCCGCCCGGTCGTACGACAAGACTCTCTTCAACCTCTCGCTTGACCCGTTGCATTGCATCTCGTACCCGATTCATGTGCCTGAGAACGGCAAGTGGAAAAGGACCAAGAGGGCTCGCAAGGACAAGGCTCCCTCTACCGCTAGACTCACGGATGATCAGTCCCTTACCTTGAATGAATCGGATTCCCAGGCGGCACCGACTGTCGTCGTCTCCTCGGATGCCAAGAAGGATGCCAAGGACGACGTCGGGGAGGAAGAGAAGCGCAGCTCCATGACCATGTTCAATTTGGTCTTCATGCTGAATCCGAACAAGGGTGAATGTCGTGGACTCACAGACCTGCTCTACCATAACGTGGTGAAAAAGGTCAACAAGGCGTACAAATACAGCCAGCAGCACAGCGACTTCATCTGGAAAGAGTCCAAGAAGATACTGGCTGCGAAAGATGCAGCTCGCGAGGATCGTAAGTTGGACCTTGATTGCCAACCCCCAATCTCAGAACGTTCCCTTGCTGATGACCCCCTGTCCAGAACGGAGCATGGATGTCCTCTGGAAAGAACTTGTTCAGATGTCGTCGCTCGCCGCCTCCATCTACGACATCTACGAAGCCATTTCGCAGAACAAGATTGCCACTCTCCACCTCGACACCCCTGCGGGACTTTTAACGCCCTCGTTCCAGATCCCAGCGCCTTTCTTCGTCTCCGACCTACCTGCCGAACATGAGACTGGCCAGCGTGGTCTCTGGCTCACGACGGCCAATGCTTTCCTCAGCCAGGACGCCCTCGAAGAGCCTGGCTTCCTGGACCGCAACTTCGCCCTCCTGCTCATGGACGACGAGAAGAAGATCATCGCTGAACTGCAAACTGATCGTGACCCTACCACCGTGTCCATGATTGAGTTTGCACGTCTCGCTAAGCCAACCATGTCGTGCGTAACGTCCTTTTCCCTTCCAAGGCGTCCATGGCTGCTGACAAACTTGCTGTTCTCTTCAGCTTCCACCAAGTCGGCCAGAGCAATGTCCTGACTCTAGGGCAAGTTCGAAAATACGCCCAACACTTCATCTTCTGGCGCCGGGCGATCGCGATACCGCCTCTGCACGCGCGTGACGTCTACGTCGTCTCTCCCAACTGCGATCTCGCTCGCCTCACCCATGATGCCATCGACTGGCAACGCTGCTTCCCCCTTGCCCCGCCGTTGCCCAACTTCCTGTCGGAACTGTCCTTTTGCCCTCGTCCCTTCAAGGCGTTTTGTCCCAGCAAGGCCCATCGGCCGCTGTACTTGCGCATGCTGGCCTGGCTCGTTCGAGCCGGCTGGGTCACGCAGCTCTGCACCTTTGCCTACGTCATCGTCTGGCCTGAAATCATGTACGAAGTCGAGTACGAGATGGAGGCCGAGGAACTCGCCCAGGAGAAACGCAGCAAGGAACAGGGTGAAGCGCCGGATACCTCGTCAGAGTCTCCTCCCAGTCCAGACGACCAGCTCCCGGGGGATGATGAGGCTTCCTCCGCCCAGCACGTGGCTGAGCAAGCCCGTCTTCATCGCATCGCCGTCAAGGCCTCCCTCCAGGCCGCCGACAAGGTCACATCGCACGCGCGCAAGACGCCTCCCGTTGCCACGCGTCACCCGGCCTCCAATGACGCTCCCCATCTCGCTCATCTGACGCCCCACATCATCCTCGACGCCAAGAAGGCCACTGGTAAAGAGTCTCGCTACCTGTCCGCCATTGCACATCGTCTTCGGGACGACAAGGTTCGCTCTGCGTGGCAGGCCATGTGCAAGTACTTTGATGGACGGTGCGTGCTGGAGAGGGTGGCCTTGCAAGAGGATATCAAGAGGAAGGAAGCCTGGATGTTACTCACAGCCATGAGTGAGTATTTGCTCTGCACGCGTCATTGGTGACATGGTCACCAGGTCTCGCGCACGTGGACAAACGAATCATATGGCTGCTTTGGGGCAGGTGGTCAAAATCGTTCTCCATCGAAGTGGCAGCGGAAATGAGCACCGTTTTTACGCCTGGGGATGTTCGTGCCCGAGTGAGAGCCAAGTTCTCGCATTAAAATTTCCGAAGGTGTGGTCCTTGGTATAGGATGGAACAAATCACCAGCGAATTAGGGAGCATGTAAAGAAAGAAAGCTCAGTATATATTGAGACCGCTGTATCAAGCCATATCCGTCTGTTCGGCCCCGGGGCTAACATGACGAGGATGAATAAGACATCCTTGTCCAAAGGTATCACTGTGCAATAAAACGGCAAAGAAGGATCGAAACCAGACCGGACCTGACCATACCTGACCAAGCAAATCAGTAGAGGTATATCGAAGTAGAAAGCCAACCAAATTACCACAACTAGCCACGGCACGCACTCGACGATAATCAGCAACGAGGAGGCGGCTCAACTGAAGCGAAGCCACCAAACACAATTCAAATCCATCGCAATAAAATGTAAAAGAGAAAAGAAACCTGTCTGCCGGTATATGGTGTAGAATTCCCAAGTAGTTGCATGTGTATAAAGCCCAGGTATCAAGTCGAAGCTCTCCCATCCATCCCGTGAACAGGGTCAGTTGAGCCACGATATGCGCCTAGACGAAGACTCATGACTGTCAACGCTGATGGGGAGGAAAGGAGAAACTCCAAAAGCATGGCCCATCCGTTCCCTCAGGGTCCATGATGCAAAGTGTGATCAAACGCCAGTAGAAGCAAACAGGAAGGAGGGGGGGAGGACATTGCAGAAGACGACACAGCTGTCAACTGGCAGCATTATGAGGTCTAGTGGGTGAGGTCCATGTCGTACTCGTCATCTTCCTTGAACGACAAAGGTGCATTCCCGCCACCAACGTCATCCGGATCGTGCCAAAACTGGGCCGTGTCGTTGAGGTCACCGCCCATGCCGACATTCCCATTCTCCTTTGGCGTGAGGCCTATGGCATCGAGGTTTGCCGTTAGACTGTTGACGTTGTCGCCGCGAATGTCCGTATGAGCAGGAACCCGGAGGCCAGAGCCTGCCGTTCGAGAGTAGGTAAAACTGCCAGCATCACACTTTTCTATGGCATTCATCAGCTCTGACTGCATGCGCCTCTCGTCGTCGGTAAGCTCAAAGGGGAAGTGGCCCCCCATTTCGACGATAGTATTCAGCAACTCCTCCTGCTGTTGCAGCTTGAGGTTCAGCATCCACATGAGGTCCCGAGTCCAGCTGACGGCGCCATTCAGAATGTCGCCCTTGTTGGGGCCTTTGTCCTTGTCTTCGATGGGCAAGCCGGTAGTGATGTTACCAGGGTTACCACCGGTAGCACGTCGTGCACCAGGTCCAGCCAAACCAGACGTCGCCTGCGACGGGTTCGACATGCCCGAGAGAGTGGGCGACATAGGAGTGCCATTCTGAATCAGCTTCCTGATCTTGTCGTCTTCCAGACGATGCATGGGAACCAGTTTACTGAGATCCTGAATCCTTTCATTGATGTTGTCACGTCGTCTTCTCTCCACAAGGTTATGAGACTCACGGCGGCGTTTCCGCTTCATTTCCTGGGATGAGACAGCGTTCGGGTTGGCGCCGAGTTTGGTTGGCATCGAGGTGCCCGTCTTGGCCATGACTTCCTGAATGGGCACCATGCCCGGCTGCATGGATGGGGAGAAGCCCGAGTTGTATGAGGTGGGCATGCTTCCAGCAGGTGTGTTCAGCCACTGCCCCGAAGGTGACCTCTCGTGACTACCCGACGCCCGCATGGGCTGTGAGCCAAAGCCAGGAGAGTCTTGCGAGCCGATAGAAATGCCGTGTACACCGTTCGTCTTGGGCGTCATCGGACTCCGAGTGATGGATGCTTTGCGTTGCATTTGCTGCGATATCCGAGCTTGAGATCTGGCCTTGGCGTTCAAGTAGTTGGACTCGTTACCATCCATGTCCTGGCCCGTCAGAGATGAGCCCGAGTACGATAGAGGAGAGTGGAGAGAAGTGGCTAGTGAATGGTTATTCGGCATCTGTCGGTAGTGTGCGTTGAAGCTGGCGGCGTATGGGCTTTGAATCGGATCGCCGTCCGGGGTGTTGGAATAACCATTCATATGCGAAGCATCGATTTGCAAGCCGTTGCCTCGATGTGATTGGAAGTTGCCCTGAGCGAAGGTCATATTCATGCCTCCGAAATCTTGATTCTGGCCGTGCATTCCCGGCTGAGCGTCCGATGGGCTCGTTAACCCATCTAACAGCTCGTCGTCGCCGAATACCGCTCCACCACTGGAGAAATTGTGTACACCACTTCCGGAGCCTGCATTGAAGTTGTTGGCGTTGGCAAAAGAGGAAGAGTAGCCGCCGCCCATAGAGAGGTCATTGGGGTCGATGTTGCCCCCGTTGGGGCCTGAGCCGAAGTGGCTAAAGCCGTGCTGGGCCATTGTGCGCTCGATCCGAGACGTTTCGAGTCGAAGAGTAGAGTTGCGTGATAAGAGAAGAGTCTTTGTTTGAGTGAAGAGTCCGCGTTTTGAGTGACGACTGGAACTGGGTGAGGGATATTGCTCGGAGGTGTTGTCGCTGG
The DNA here is from genome assembly GCA_018831705.1 of Torrubiellomyces zombiae. NCBI lineage: Eukaryota > Fungi > Ascomycota > Sordariomycetes > Hypocreales > Ophiocordycipitaceae > Torrubiellomyces > Torrubiellomyces zombiae. The sequence goes on along the minus strand of JADHZA010000070.1, from coordinate 17,496 downwards.
GCCACTAGGGCCGTTGATTGTCTGCGATGCAATCGAAAAGATGGTTATTGGTGAGGAGATGGTTCGTTCGTCGACAGGCTAGGGAGAAGAGACGGAATTAGTTGCAAATGACAAGAGAAGGAGGGTGTCTTGAGACGGCAGAGAGAGGGAAAACGAGTCGGTCACTGTAGAACGCCAAGGTTGCGGGGACGCAGGCAGGCGGTCTATAGCAGGGTCTTGAACTGTCTGTTCGCTGGATGCCAATAAGACGAACAAAGGTGTGTGCGGGGATGCGTGACCAGGCGAGAACGACGAGGCTTACAGTGAACAAGGATGGAAGGCGTCGTGGTAACCGAAGGCGACGGCTACTTCCAAGCCATGAAATGTCGCTTGCCGTGACTGGGGGAAAAAATAAGTGTGAGGGGCGTGCGCTGGCAGCGACGACTCACGAGTAGGAGCGACGGATGATATCACCAGTCGTTCACCCAACAGCAGGCAGCAGAGTATAATGAAAGGAAGGAACAGGCGTCGTAGGGCCACGAAGGAAGAATATGAGCGCTGGAACAAGGAGCGTGCGAGCCGTTCAAGATAAGAGGTAGAAACCGAATCTGACGCTGGTTGGCGAAGCCCGACGAGAAGGTGTCGTGCAGTGTAATATGGTGGTGGTATGGGACGAGGCCTGCCGACGCCGGGCGGTGGGCAAGGCGGGCGTGCGAGTGGGTGGGATTCTAGCCACGCTACTACTACGCCTTGGTTTGGTTCGGTTTGCCTTGGGCGGGCTCGACTTTTTCGAAGGCCCGTTCTTGTTCTTGGTGCCTCGGGTCTGCCCTCGGCGAACGGACCAGTGAGAAATAAGTTGGGTGGTGGGATGGCAGGGTCCAGGCGGTGACGGACGCTGTTGTTGCCCTGGTCGCTCCTAATTGGATCGCGCTTAGTCGAGGATTGGAGTCGTCTAGGGTTGCGTCGTGGGTGGCGAAGGCAGAGGCAGGACTCGGGCTAGTACTTTGTTGTAGCAGCCGATTGCGGGGATGAGGGAGAACGACGGGAGAGGCGGAGAGGAATCTAGGACGTCGTGCCGTCCTGGTCGGAACCAAGGTGTGCGAAGGGAACGTAGCCTGTCAAGTTGCAACCTCGCGCAGGTTTGTCAGCGGGCTCCGGTTCGGCGTAATCACAGAGTCGCGCGATGGTTTGTTTGGCTTTCGAGGGTTGATGGTGGTGCATGCGGAGAAACTGGGGGAGGCGGAGGCAGAATAGTACAGCCTGTACAGGTATGTATTGTGGTAGTAGCGTGTAGCGTGGCATGGGGAACAAGAAGGACGGGCGGGCGGACGGACGAGAGAGAGAAGGGGAGGGGGGCCAGCGGGAATCGACCGTACAGAGTTAGTGACGGGGTCGGCCCAACTACTGTGCACTAACACGGGCCAGCACTTGCTTTTGCCCTCGGCCTCGCGCTTGAGTGCCCCTCGGCGGGAATTTGGCTTTGTTCAACAATCGCGGACAAAAGCCCTCCAGCCACCAGCCGTTCCAGCCGTGTGGGTGGTCCAACGGAGCCCATGGCAGCCTGCGTGGCCTCTAGCATAGCACGCGCGGCTCGGGCGGGAGAAAGTGTCGGGAGAAAGGACCGCGACCAGGGTGCAGAAACAGACAAATCTATTTACTTACAAGAAATGATCTTGCTGGACAGGCCTTCAATATTGTATCCTTGTTGCCGTCGAGACGGGAAACGACAACCGTTCTGCTGTGTATCCCGTAGGATGCGGGTTGCACAAAGGCACGTTCTGCGCAGGGGGGGAACTAGAACCGGGAAAGCACTCAAGGGATTGGGTGAATGGGATGATGACGCCTAAACGGGAAGCGTGAATTGAAAGGCGCGCGTGGGGAGTGGTGACGAGTGTCCTATTTTAGTGCCTCAGCCACTGAGCAATGATGCTATCACTGGCAGCCTCCCTGGAATTGCTGGCCCTGGTCGCGTCAGCGAGACAAGCACAAGGCGGTGAGGCTGGTCCGTGGGCGGCCGTGGTATCGTATCGGTACTTTGAAGATGATGGGGCCGTCCCACAAAGTTTATTCGCGCTGGGGCTCTCTCTTGGCGACTGGTCCCTTGGAAGGAGTCGTGTTTCGCCCCTAGATCCTGCGCGCGCCTGTTGATCAGTCTCATGGAAGACGCATGTATGTATATTCCAGATATACATGTACGAGCATGCGCGCCCCACGCTAACGCCACCCAACCAAGTAATCCGTGCATGAACCGCTCACCTTTTTTTTGGTCTGCCCGCAGGCTCGGGGTGTCTCGGTAGGATGTAAATGAGGATAGGCAGCGCGCTTGAGGTCGATGAGGCAAGGACCCGTGTACACATGTATATCTCTTTTATGTGTGGACGTGTGTGTATAGAGCATCCGACAACGCTTTGCAGATGGCTTGCCTGGCTGGCTGGTTCGCGCTCACTTCCGGCGATGTGGAAGACGCAAGATTTCTTTCAAGGAGACCGAGGTATGTTTGTGTGTCTGTGTGTACGTGTTTGTATATATGTGGTTGGAGAGCCTTGAGCTAAACTTCTCATAGGCGGGTACCGTTCGTAAACAAAGTGAGGCAGCAAGGCAGGTTAGTCAAGTCAAGGTTTCGAAAGCACCAGCAACGACGTAAATGGTGAGGCAGCAGTCAACCTTGGCTGGCAACAAGTGATGATCAGAAAGAAAGAATCCAAGACGGGGTCCGAGGTGGCGCCCGGGGGGGACCGGCGCAACTTATACTACAAGTAAGTAAGTGAGTATGCAGGCATGGCACATCAGTCTTTGCTCTCTCTCGCCGCGGCCCTCTCGCCTCTGCCTCTCTCCCTCGCTAGCACATCATCAACCGGGAGGCAAAAACCGCATGCTTCGGTGGGCGTTGGCGGTACGGTTCGACGCGGTGCGGTGCGAGGTTCGTCCCGCCCGTTTTCGACTCGAGGCTGTCTCCTGACGTGCCCTTCGCGCCCCCCTTGGGAAAGTTGGTGGTGGTGGCATCCCCCCAAAATGCCCGTCCACTGACTTGACGCCGGCGTCCACTCTCGCGACTAACGACTGCGACTGCGACTGCGACTGCGACCATGTCCATGACTCCCAAGACGAGGAAGCCGTCGTCCTGGCATGGCACGCCATGATGCACCACACCCTGTCCTTGAACGTTTTCCCACTCCGTATGCTCTCACTCCCGCGCGAGGACGTGAGTGGCCGACGCGTCTTGGCCCGGAGCGCACTCGCTCCGTCTTCGTCGTCCACCCTCTCTCGTCCACCATCCACCCATCCCACACACGAGCGCAACCCTTCCAGCTGAGAGGGGGGGAGTGCCAGGCTGAACGTGACTCTAGGATTTGAGACACCAAGCCACAACCTCAACGCTGCCCTTTGGCCTTATCGGCAAAAGTTACATCATGGGCTCGCCCTCTTGCCCTCGGTCATGCGGTACTGCCCCAAGTCCCGAGACCTGATCCCCCAGTCCCGGCCACGCGCTCATCATGTAAGGCACGGCCGTACAAGGTCATGGCATCCTCGGCCGGCGACGCAGTCCCTTGGAGCCCACCATGTACGCAACGTCTATCGGGATGCCATGAGAGGGCAACGGCGAGGACATAGACGAGGCTAGCACTCCACTCAAAGTTGCATCAAATTCATAGTCCTGCGGCTGGCCCTGTTTTCCCTGACATTGCTACGGCACGGCATCATCTCCGGGCTGGATGTACGTAATGCCCGCAGAAAATGCGACTTGGAATACATGGTCGACCAGGTCCGGACCCTTGCACCTGCTCCTGTCATCCCTCTCCCGCCCTCGCACAAAGGACGCGGGGGCCCTTTTTTGAGGAACTGCCGTCCGGTCCCAGGATGACGGGCATCATCTTGCATCTCGGCTCCAGCAGGAGAGGGCAACGAGGAACCTTAAGTGACGGAGCAGCCAACGAAACGAACGTTGCTTGCTGCCGCAGTGGGGCAACCGCCTCGGGCCTCCTCCCTTCCTCCCCCCCCCCCCCCCCCCCCGTCCCCCTCCACGCTTACCAGCCGACGAGGCCAACCAGAGCCCTGTCCGCGTCTTTGTGGCGCTTTGCTGAAGGTTGACGGCAGCAGCGAGTATCTATTATTATACCGCACGACCGTTAACACGAGCGGTACCGAGGGACTCGGATAGTACTGGTGATTTTGGCTGTTGTCATCGTGTTATGGTTCGGCTCTGCTGATCAAGGAGCCCGAGGCGTTGAAAAATGCGTCTGTCCTACTACTTGTACACGCAAACGCACTTGCAGTCAGAGTGACGCCACACTCGCAGAGGCTCGTAATATGGACGTCACCACTTATTACACGGGGTGATATTATTGGTGCCTACTAACCTGACCTACGTACTACCTTATGTACCCACCTCCGGGGTAATGCTCGTAATTGCTGCGAGTCTGCCGGTGTTAATGGCTTTGCTATCCAATGCGGTCCGTATTACTTGCCTAGGCTGCCGCTGCTAATAGGCAAAGGCAGGTCAGGTATGTTCACTGCCGCAGCCGTCCTGCACGGCTGTCGCCCCAACCTGCGCTAAGACACCCTGGCCGCCAATCACGGGGCCTCCCTAAGCACCTATCTATCGCCTTGCATCCCACACACACCCCCCCCACCCAATGGCGAAAGTGACCAAAACCTGCCATCCACATCGACGTCTTGCCTGCCTGCAAGCCAGATTGCCATCTGTTCTTTTTCGCCTAGTCCCTTCATCGCTCGTCGTCGCCTGTTCTTCTCCATTTCTAGGCGGCACGCGCGGTATTCCTTGTCTCTCGGGTCCCCGGACTTGGCCCTCTGTGCCTCTCGTATGCTTGCGAGCGTGGCGAAATCCAAGTCGGCTTTGGTAGGCATGCTGCTTAACTCCCCACTCACGCTCAGCCCCTTGGGCATGAAGTAGAGGTTGCGAAGGCGATGCCTTGCTTTCCTCTTACTTTGCCCTCTCTCCTTGTCGCTCCCTGTTTCTATATTCGGGACATCGACTGACCATTCCCACAGTGGAGCTCCCTGATAGCCTTTCGACGTTCCATCACCTGCCTCGCCTTGTCCATCACACAGTCCTGGTAACCTATCTGCCCGCCGCGAACCACGTCGATCTCGCTCGCGCATCCGAGCTGCAGCAGCCCCTACCCACGTTTGCCTTCCTGTCTTCCAAGCCATGGCGTCGGCGTCGTTTCGAGACTCCATGAGCTCCCTCGGATGGAGTCGGCGGGCCGACGAACCCGTAAACACATCTTCGCAGTCGAGCCTGCTTTCCTCCATCAGAAGCCTGAACCCCTTTCAGGACCGTGGTTATGTGAGCCTCCCGACTACGGAGAGCGTCGGAGCACCTCTTCCGGCGCCAAGTCGGCGAGAGGAGGAGGATGGCTGGTTCGTCCGTAAGTCTCCCCCAGAGTCTACCACGATGTCGATTCTGAAATAGCACGCTTGCGAAGCGGCACCCCTGCAGCGGAAATGTCTGCATTGCGTCTTTTGCGCATTTTGCCCCCCCCCCCCCCTCATTTCCCCTTCACGTCCCAGTTTTGTGCTTTGGATCCGGCATGTGATGCGGATGTTGTGCCTCGTGAAGGGTAGTGCTAACATGGGGTCGCAGTGAGCAGATGGGACCGGCTGTTGGTATTTGGGGCTTGCAACCTTGCCGCGCTCGCATGTTTCGTCATCTGCTTCACCTTGTTCCCGGGGTTGGCCTTGAGGCCTCGCAAGTTTGTCATTCTGTAAGTTGGAGCTGACGTGATCCCTCCCATCTCATGTTCCTGCCGCCAAACCCGCTTTGTCTTGGACGTTGCGCGTGCCGGGCTTCGCCTTGTGGCGCCGGACGACCCTTATCTCGTGGACTTGCCACATTCGTCTACCGACATTTGTCAAAAGACGAGCTTTTCACCCCAGATTCCCATATTTTGCGCATGCGGCCGAGTTTGTCATGATCTCCCTGACAGTGGCTGACCGCTTGACAGGTGGACTGTAGGGTCCCTCCTCTTCCTGGCCTCCTTCGCCGCGGTCATGGGTCCCATGAACTACGTTTATCACCTCTTGTCCGTTCCAAGGCTGCCTTTTACCGCAGCCTATTTCGGATCCATCGCCATGACTCTCGTCTTCTCTCTCAAGGTGAGTATCATCCGTGAAAACGCCCTGACGTTGCACGTCCGCCTGGCACTGACTTGTCTACAGTTGCACAGCACTTTTCTCACGCTCATAGCCGCACTTGTACAGTTGGCCTGCTTGGCTTGGTACCTCATCAGTTATTTTCCCATGGGTTCTACTGGCCTTCGAATCGCAACGACTTTTGGGGCGAGGCAAGCCACAGCCTGGATGTCTGGTTAAGCGAACGGGAGCGAGCGCTCGTCAATGCTCTTCACACAACAATTGTATATTCGGCTCATGCGTGAGGCCATGGGACGCTTGTAAGTTCATTCCGTAGGCTCAAGTTTTCTAGGCCGAGGGCGAGGCCACATGATCCTTCCAGTTCAGATGCCTGGAGTAACGCACTCTTCCGGGTTTGTATATACCACACTACGCATGAGCATCTTGGTCGAAAAACTATAGAACGAGCCGACAAGACTCGGGGCGTTTTAAGAAGCACACCAGCAGGACGCCACCATGCCTCCCTTTAAGGCCCCTCGTGCATCTCGTGATGGCCTCTACTGTAGTCGCATCAAGACCAGAGGATGAGCAGGCAACTTGAGAAAGGGATAACATGGTCGTGTACGGCTTCAGCGGCGAGGGCAGGATACGATACGGGATACGTTACCAAGCCATTTCACCGTAGCGTAGGACACAGTTCATGACGCAGGCACGGACCGGAGGGCGGCACTCAAAGGCAGCCGGGCCGGAGCTAGAATCAAATACCGTTCCAAATCGCAGAATACAGGCGTCGATGCAATTACTGAGACGCATCTCGCCGCTCAGGTCGCCCCGCTCGTGCCTATGAGATATCCTCCCTTCTCTCAACGAAGGACACCTTTCCAACGTGCCATGATTGCTGAAAGCGGGCAGTGCAAGAGACTCAAACCTGAAAATGACTCCTTCTTGTTGCTCGCGCCTCTTCTACAAATGAGGCTCCGGAGCAGCCTCGGAGCACGCGGGTCTTGTACGATGCTAGGTGTGCCGAATCTGAGACCTGGGTGTGCGGAGCTACAAGACATAGAAGGCCCAATGCTTCTGTTGGAAGGGTCGGAGATCTGGACGCTGCATCTGGAGGCGGTCAGTGGTGTCGGATGCGCATTTGAGTCAAAGCTGTCGAGCTGAAAGGCACGATGGCGGTGCTCATTGGCGGGAGGCCAAACCGGCATCAAGCGTGCATGTGTTTTGGACAAAGACGCACGGTTTTGCACGGCCAACGGCAAATGCCCCCTCCTCACAAACGAACGATGCACGATGCCAAGCATCGGGGCGTCAGCCAGCCAAAGGGCAGCGTAGGCGTGCACGGCGTGCACGGCGTGGTAGCGAAGAGCACTGGCATGTGTGTGGCGGGTTGGAGAGGTGGGAGGGGGGCACTGGGGGGCAGTCGGTGCTTAACGGCTTTTTCAGCTAATATGTCTTTGAACCACCAAGGTCTCATTTGCATCCGGCGAAACCGTGACGTTTGACCGTCTAATTCAAACAGAAAGAAAACACACATACGTGACCGACCCAACTTCGTGTCTCCGTGGAGATTATGGGGAGCGGCTTCTGCCGGGTTCCCTAGCTACGATGTCGAGGCTTGGCCGAGGTTACGTATCTGTAGATGCATTGCATATCACTCATCAGTGGCGGAGGAACGGATGAGGCAAAAGTTGAGAGTTGCGGGACGGTGAACAGACCCCGTCAAAGGACCGTAACTGATGCGGAAGCTCAGGGCTCAGGGCGTCTGGCTCCCACGGCCGGTGATACGTAACAGATTCCCCATCTCGGCGGCTCGTCGCCATCAAGTAGATAGATGGTGGCTGTCGCATGCAGGAGCCGTCGGTCGGTCAGCGTCGAGTGAGTCACATTCGAATGAGGAGTAATTACCGCAAGGTCCTGACCTAGCGGGTCGTACGAAGAGATCCAATTCTCTTCCCACCGTATTTACTTCCTATTACCAATTACTGGCGACCATCGATCGCGAACATGGCTGTTGATGGTTAGTCTTGTCCGTTGCTGGAAGGTGGTGTTGGTCCGGCCGAAGGACCCCGACGTGGCGGGACGGTATTGATAACCTCCTGGTCTCGATGTATTGGACGACGTGGACGACTGGAAACAAACATGTCGCCGGCACACGATGCCCTCATCTCGTGTAGTGGCAGTGGCAGTGGCAGTGGTAGGTAGCTCAAGCTTGCGGAGCAGCCTGGATGCAGCATGGCGGAAGACATGAGGCAACACATCAAGCTTGCACATGCAAGCCGGATCGCCAAGCGAGATAGATTGAGGGGCTTGTGTAATTACTACTAGTAGTAGTACTACCTAGTAGTAATATTCTATGCAAGTATGTGTGTGTCCTTGAGACTCTCCCAGCAACCATGGGGGCCACAGTTGCTTCGTTGGTCAAATTGCACGAGTCAAAGTAAAGCGCGCAACAGTTCCGGTCCTAGCTTCCAGCGTGTCTTTTACGGACGAAGTCCAGGGCCAAGTACAGTGATGTATGTTGGACCGTACCGTACATTCGATGGTGCCCCAAGTTACAACATCGAGGTATTGCTACTACTACTAGTAGTAGTTTCATAAAGCAGCTAGGAACGAAGCAGAACATGCCGTGCCCATGGACGTCAGCATCTAGCTGCTCGATGAGTACAAGTACAATATCCAATTACCTAGTAGTAGCGAAAGAAAGTGCGGTACGGTTGGGCACTATCGCCAGCTGCATGCACTTACGATGCTGCATCAAAAGCAATACGTAGAGCGATAGGCAGTCTGCGGGCCATCTCATGCAAACCGTCCCGTAGCGACGTTTGCCTGGTCCGCTCGGGTTCCTCCCCTTGAGCCTCATCTATGGGAGGTGAGGTCGACAAGCTGTTCGAGATTAATTAAAAAAAAAGGAGTAGGGTACCTAATGAGTGATCGTCCCAACTCTTCAAGTTGCCGCCATACAGGTAACAGTCACCGGGTGTGAGTAATACAAGACGCTACTGATAGTGGCAATCAAAGGTGATTGATTACTGCTACTAATTAACACCCAGAAATATGTACCAATACTACGTACAATGAAGATTCATGCACGGCACATTCGAGCATGGACAATCTTTTATGCCCGGCACATGTGTTGGCACGGACGATGTTGACCCGCTGTGCCACGGCTGATCCCACGTCCACTGGCCAGATACTACTACTACTACTACTACTACTACTACTACTACTACAGATAGTAAGTTCGACCCCCCACTACCCGGCACCCCCCCCTACCCGGCCACCCCGTCTGTTAAGGTTCATAGGCAAATTTGTACTACAAACACTAACAATTTGATCAATTTTTCTAGTCAATTTCTAGGGGATCTAATTAGATGACTAATAAATTTTAAAATTTCTAAAAATAGTAAAAAATTTAGACTACTAAATATAGAAAAAAGCTACCCTATAGCTTTATTATTAATAAAAATATCTAAAGTAGAAGATAAGTCTAGGTAATTGTTAAGGTTTACTAGTAATTTATTAATAAACCTTAATAAATTTAAATTTTTAATATCTAGCTTAAAATTAAGTTTATTTAAAAAATTTAACTTAATTTAGCTTATTTAATACTAACTATAATTTATTATTATAAAAACTAAGATATTTATATACTATTTATAGATTTATTAAATAAAAAATATTTACCTAAGAAAATTTTACTAGTAAAAATTTAAAATTTAAATATTTAAATAATTAAACTAGTTATAAAGTTATTTAAAGTTTTTTTTAGCTAATTAATTTTTTTATTATTTTTTATAATTTAAACTTACCCTATAGCTATACTTATTTACTATTATAATAGCTTTTAAAATTTACTAGTAACTAGTACTATATAAAAAAATAAAAACTTTAAAAATTAATATTTAAATAACTAAAATAGTTATAGGGTAGCTTTTTTTTTATTTAATAGTCTAATTTTTTTACTATTTTTAGAAATCTTAAAATTTATTAGTTATCTAATTAGATCCCCTAGAAATTGACTAGAAAAATTGATCGAACTGTTAGTGTTTGTAGTACAAACTTGCCTATGAACCTTAACAGACGGGGTGGCCGGGTGGAGGGGGTGGCCGGTTAGGGGGGGGTTCAACTTACTAGGACCTACTACTAGAACTAATAGAAGTGCTAGGTACTATCTGTAAGCAAAGTACCCCGTTCGAGGCGTCGCACCAGCACCGCACTCCAAAACAGCTGTCCGTTCGCTCGCCTCCGCCGGTAGCAGTACATGCAGACGGCAAGTACATGCGTAAAAAAATTTGTTCACACAAACCGCGCAAAAAATAACCTCCGGCCTTCCTCTTTGCCCTGACCACTCTGAGCCCAGGCTTTTGACCACAATTCCTTTTACCAACCCGCGTCGTCTTTGGCCCCCTCCTCCAGCCAGTCTCTTACCATTGACGTGCAGCATATTGTCGTGGTATCCTTTCCTCCTTGTTCTCCTCCTTTCTAGCCTCCAATCATTCATCCTTTGTCGCGCCGCTGTTCGTCAAACTCGCCCACCACGATCCAGATCGTTGTTGTTTTCACCAGCCACCACCCGTGTGTGCGTGTGCGTGTGTGTCGCTGACCACAGAGGCACGACGTGTACTGCGTTTGCCCTTTGGCAATCGCTCGCCTTTTGTCATCCTTACTCCACTCGACTTCGTTCAAGTCAAGCACTCGCTTTTCCCATCCTCGTGCTCTTGTCGTTCATCCTCGGTCCAAGTCGGTCGCCAGCCTCTGCCTCCGTCAAACCCTAACCTTGAGGTCAGACGACAAGAGCGATATCATCTCGAGCCGAGACTTCCGTTTCGACCTTCGGCTCAACTACTCTTCAACATTCATCATCAGCATATGACACGACTCCTTTATCGCCACATTCGCCTACCTCGCCGTCAAATTGACCGTGGGGAGCTCTCCCTGGCCAGCCTCCGCTGTCATAGCAACATTGCAGTGAACGACATCTGCGCGTACCCCCTTTTCTGGAACAGTCTATAACACCCTTGCTTGGTTACAGAATCAAACCTTCCGTCTTTGTCGTACCACACGACGTCGCTATTGTAGCGGTGTTCAGACGACACGGAGTCTGCCAGCGGGCCAAGTATTTATTTGCCCTTGGTCAGCTCGACTTAGGTTTTGTGTCGTGGCACCCGGTCTCATATCAACATAGCAGAACCAAGTTTTGCGTCCTCACTCTACGTGTTGGGCCTTGATATGGTCTCTGGTGTCGACGGCAACTCAACTGAGATGGCGGCTTCTACATTTTCCTACGCGCAAGCTGCCAAAGGGCAGGGCGCTTCTTCAGCGGCTCCAACTTCTCCGCCTGAAACGTCTGCCTCACAGTCTCAAGGCTCTCAGGCAGTGCCACCCGCGAGTCCGATCAAAGCAGTCACACCCCTCGAAAATAACGTCGAACACATCGACTCGCTTCGAAATATCGATACCCGGGCCTCAGCTGTTGACAAACAGGATACTAACAGCACCCTTGGATCCGAAAGCGACTTGAAGTCTGAGTCGACGTTCGAGAAGCAGTCCGAAACAAGACGAGATGAGGATGCCAGCAGGCTCGAGCGGCCGTGGAGGCGGAATGACAGAAGCACAAGGTCATCCAGCGCCACGACGCCGTCGGTCGACGAGCACGAGCCGCGAAAACCTCGCAAGGGCAAGAAGTCCAAGGGCTCAGATAAGGCATCAGGTGACCAGGTTTCGGTGAACGGCGAAGCCAAGGACGCACAACTCGAGGCTGCCAAAGTAGAGTTATCAGAGGCCCCGATCCCGTCTGTCAACATCTGGCAGCAACGAAAGGAAGCGCAACTGGCCAAAGTTAGACCCTCGATGGGTGAATCAAGGGCTGTGAACGGAGAGGCAAGCCACAACGAGACTCGAAAGCCTGCCAAGTCGGCACAAGAGACCAGTTCAACGACGCCTTCACACGAGACATCGTCGACGAGCGCCTCCAGGACGAACCGGAAGAACGGAGATGCCGCTCGCCCCGAGAGAAACGGTACTCGAGGTTCACGATCATTGGACAAGGACGCTCAGGACGGCAAATCGGTATTACCACCACCAGTCGGTGACTCGGCATTCTGGCCAACCCCCGAGATAGCTATTCAGGAGGACAAGAAGAAGCCGGCCGCAGATGGCAAAATCGCTCAGCAAGACAAGGAGTCGCAGGACGACGGGTCGCAGGGCAAGCCAAGGCATAAAGAGAAATGGGTCACATACGATTATGTTCCCTCAGTCAGCTTCGAGACGCAGATCCCTCAACTACGCAGTTCGAAGCCTCGAGGCGGTGCCAGAAGCTCCAATGGACCAAGAGCCGCCGCTACGGCGACAAGCCAAGCCGGCGACAAGGTTCCCGCCACAGCCTCGACCAACAAGGGACACGAATCCAGGGATCGCACACGAGAAACCGGCGCCGGCTCGAGTAGGGCTGCATCCTTGCCTCCAGCTTCCAAGCGCATGTCAGTGGATGGATCCCACTCTGCCAAGGACCTCAAAAAGACCCCCGGCCCAAACAACAGCGACAAAAGCAAGGATGTGACTTTGGGCCCTCCAATGGTGAGTTGCGCGCTCGTTTTGCCCTGCCAAAAATCTTCAACGAGCTCGTTTTCATACAGGTGCTGATAAGAATGATAGGATCACAACCAAACCGGTAGGGATCGTTTCGAAGGCCGAGCAGACAGAGGTCGGGGAGGCTATCGCGGTCGCGGAGGCCATCACCCGATGAACACTCAGACACAGCACCAAGCCAACGGTGCCGCTTTCTTGACGAACGCCGCAATGTCGGGTAGGGCTCAAGGCCCTTACAGTCCGCCGCCACGACAAGGCCCTCACGCGCAAATGTTCATGCCTCCAATGCAAAGAAGCGGGAGGGGCCGTCATGCAGGATCAAACTTCCACCGCATGTCTCTGCCGAACGGCACATCGCGTCTGCCACCGGTGCCACCACAGTTCAGCTCCTGGGAGTACCCCATGCCAGCTATGGCGCCGGTACCTTACCAGCCTCAACCCTACTGGGACAATGTTGTTATGCCTATGCTGCATGATCAGATCAGGTATTACTTCTCGATAGAGAACTTATGCAAGGATATGTACCTGCGCAAACGCATGGACTCGCAAGGATTCGTCACTCTGCGGTTTGTTACTTCCTTCAAGCGAATAAGGGATCTGACATCGGATATGAACATGATCAGAGCCGTGTGTGAGGCATTCAGCGACATCGACTTTGTCGTCGGCGACGATGACGTGGAACGTTTGCGCAGGCGAGCTGAGTGGCAAAACTTCGTACTGCCCATGGAGGAGCGTGACGACTTGGGGCGCAATGCTGGACCCTCGCATGTGACACTCAAGAACCGGACGATCAACTTTGGTGGGCCGTTTGTCGCAGGGATACCGTCTGCAGCATCATACGGCCTTCCGGCATCGATGCAATTCTCACCCCAAGGCGAAACTCAATTTCCCCAGTTCCCCGAGGGAGCCCCCACAGGTCCGGCGATGAACGGAGCCATGAGTGGCCTTGGCGTCACACACGGCGGGAGTACACAGTTGTCGGCGGACGTTCCCGACTTCTCGCCTTCAACAGCCACCAAATTTGATGCCTCTGCAGCAGCTTTCCCTGGCGATTGCGCAACGTCGGCATCCACAGAGCCTGGCAGAGACTCGAGTGCCGTCATTGGGAACACGATGCCAAACGGTGTTCACGTCAGCGGCCCGACAGCCGAGTAAAGTCTGGACTCTGAGACGAGGGCCGACAAATTCACCAGGGGTTGCGAGCGAAAGCTACATTATTGTGGCCGTCGCCGTCGCTTGGCTTGCGACAACTCGCTTGATTTTCAATTAGCTTGTTGCTGAGTGACTGGGACATGGAATTTCAGTCCACGCCAAAGCCTCAGCCTCACGGCGCAGTTGCTTATAACTGGACTGTTCTCAGCTCTCGGCACTGTTCAAGCTTTGCATTTTTTTTTCTCTGGGCTACGAGACTTTCCTCCAAAGTTTGGTTGTCAACTTTCACGTGCGACGATTTTGAGAACCGGGATCCCTGGCGTGCTCTCGTGCTCACGGCATGACGGGCCTGGGGATGCGCATGGTACATTTCGGACCGACAATGGGGGAAGTGGTATCTGACCCGCAAGGAATGGGAGGATAACACTTGGCAGTCGGTGCATCTGCCATCAAAAGAAATCTAAAACTCTGATCAACAAGGGTGGGTTCAGGGTGCTTGGGGGGAGCGAGGCGGACAATGAGCCCACAACCGGCACCGGCACGTCTGATCGGAATAGTCAATGCCTGTGGTCATCGCGATTATGATCGCCAAATAGAGGGGCAGTTGAGTGCGCGGTTGTTTTATTCTGTTCCTTTCCCGATTCTTTCTTCAAGGCATCTCGCACAGATTTGAGCTGGGAACCAATCAACATTGAGCTCGATGGGTATTCGATTGGAAAGTCAAGGTCAGCTTTTCACAACACCGGCAATATTCCCAAAGCTGGATCAGGTTTCACGAGGGGCAGGCGTACACGGGGTAGACGCGTCGGAAGCCATACTTTTTTCCCCTACCAGTTCAAGTCAACGAGAGGCCTGTCTCGCGTCAGTCGTCATAGAGAACGTGGCGGATGCGCAGGGGTGATATGAGCATTGAGCATAGTACCAGTTTTTGGTTCCTCTCGGGCGAGTATGGGCAAGACACGCGATGGATCAAAAGCATTTTTTTTAATAACAAAAGAAGCAAAGATGGGGGAAAAAAAGAAGCTCGGACGGCGAGCAAGTCCGGGTTGGCAATTGGCACGTCCGAAATCTCCGCTTGCATGATGGCTTTGTTGGGTTTGCATTTCTAGGGGGAATTCGGTTTCCTTTCAAGTCTTGTTCCCGTTCCCCTTCTCCTCGCTCAGGAGAGTCCACCGGCTGGAGGCATATATTTACCGCACCGCCTTTGTTAGCCGACGTCGAGATTGGGTGACGCGGGTCATGATACTTTCGGTGGCATTGTTTTGTGTTGTATGATAAAGCCAAAAACAATATATAATGCGAAACAACCTCGAGGTTGAGGTAGCAAAATTAAGGCGAGGAATAGACACACAGCGACGGGAACTTCCGTTGTAGAAGGCCAACTGTGCTTGTACTGATCAAAGTGCTACTTAATGCCGTCACCCAGGGAGTGTAGTAATCTACGGGTATCATTCAAGCGATGCGTGACCAAGTTGGACGAGAACGACAGTAACGGCACTCAACTCTGCTCAATTGTCCGTTCATGAACGTAGTAGTGAATCACGCGTGGAACATGGTTACCCAACGATATCGACTTTCAATTAAATCCGTATCAGGGACTGGTTCTTTACATTATATCCAATCCAAATGCTACCACAACGCGCCTAGATGAAGAAAAAAGAGTGCATGGCTCCTGCGACTGATCGCGTGGAAATCCAATATTACCCTCGATTGACTCTCCTCCCATGGCTTACAAAGCAACAGCAAGACCGGCGAGAGCAATGACACCAGCGACAGCGTTGTTGGCAAAGGCAGTAGGCATGGCGGCCGGGTTGGAGGTGGAGGTCGTCTTGGCGCCGGAGCTGGAGCTGCCGGAAGAACCGCCGGAGCTTCCGCCGTTGGTGGCGGTGGAGGTGACAGTGGTCTGAGCGCTGGAGGAGCTCTTGTTGGAACCAGTACCGCTAATTGATTGGTTCATTCGTCAGAAATTTGTTCGTCTTTGTTCTCCACGTGAGACTTGGGTCTTCAGGATAAAGGACTTACGAGGCGGTGGAGGTGATGGTGGTGAGGGAGCCGCTCTGGGTGCTGACGGCGCTGCCGCCGCTGGAGTGGGTGGCAATGGGGACGCTGTGCGTGGTCGATGCCGTCAGGGAGCTGAGGGCGCTGGACACGGCTGGGTTGGAGAAGAGAGGGTTGACAGAGGAGCTGATCATGACGAGTTAGCAGATCAATTCCAGCCTCCGAAGGCATGGACGTGCTTGTCATAAGGGGGAATCGTACCTGGTCTGCTGGCGCTTGTCGACCTCGGCGGCCAGGGCAGTGGAGGCCAGGATGGCCACGGCGATGGAAGAGAAGGACTTCATGATGAAAATTGATATGTTGGAAACGACCGAGCGGTATCCTTTTCTGTGTATATAAATAAGAGATGGAGGAAGACGAGTCAAAAGTCCAATCACGTTTACAATGGGGGGGGGTGAGAGAGAGGGAAAGGAAGAGGAACGGGAAGAAAGGGACGACGAGTTATAAAGTAGGTCACCTCGCCCCCCGGTCCACTCAGGTTCCCCCCCGGCCAAAGGTTTTCGTCACAGAGAGGGAGAGGGAGCGAACAGGACGAGGATCAACAAGACGCGGCTGTGTCTGGCCGCTTGTAATCATGTACCTACCGTGTACGGAGATGCATTGCGCAACGGGGGGGAGGCGCCATGTAATCCGTCCGTGCTATATTGGAGTAGATCCATGCACGACTGCATACGAGGCCGGACCTGTTTCTGTACATAGATACACAGTAGCGGTGGTATTAGTTAGTACATAGATACATTACAAGTAGTTTACTGCATCAAGCCGTCCCTCCCCCTGCTGCTATAAATACGACCCTCGCCACTGCCATGCTCTCTGCGTTGCCGTGGCCCCCCGTCGTGCGCCGTCTCGGGATTGCTTACAAGTATGATGTAGTATGCAAGTATGGGGTCTCCATGCACAGCGTATGTACTGTACGAGTACATACATGCGGTGACATTCACATATGCATAGCCCCAGGTCGCAGCTCCAGGAAAAAACAAAACAATGAGGCGTCGATGGCCCTGTTCTTGGCGATCTATTGCCGAATCAAGGCGGAGGATGGGGGCTTATGTATGTAATACCTATTGGTACATGTATGTGTGCCCGTACGCCATTCGATCCCTGCTCCGCCTACTGGTATATGTACGGTACATATGTATGTGTGTACATACAGTGCACGATCGGGGAAAGGCTCAATGCTTGTGCTAATATAAGAAGTGTGTGTGGATGTCGGATTCTCATTTGTTTGTACCTGTATTAGCCTGCCCTTGGACAACGCTCGGTCAGCAGCGGCGAGATGTTCTTTTTTTGGGACCAGGCAGGGGGGTTGGAGCGTATGCATGTATATGAGTAGTTATGATGGCAGACCTGGCCGTTGGAAGCGGATGAGGTACCCGGATGATGATGATGGAGCGGATAGCATGCTCTGTATGTACTATGTTTATACACGTGTATAGTAGTCAGCTCTGCGGGAAAACAAGTTGATCCTTTTCTTTTGCGAGACCAGCCGTGGTCGTACATTTGATAAAAAATTATACCATACTACTAGTACAATGCACACGAGTAGGCTGTGTAGCCGTGTCGGTGGAGCTTAGGGGACCGTGCTTCCCATCGCAGACCCCCGGATGAGTTGGGAAAGGGTTC
>JADHZA010000069.1:0-71606 GCA_018831705.1 Torrubiellomyces zombiae | reverse complement strand
ACCACGACCACACATTCCAATGCGTCTTCAACATTGAACACCTTTCCGCAAGGCATCACGCTCAACGACACCTCCGTCCCATCTCGCCTCCTCGCTGATGTGATTGCCTGGCGTCTCAGAAGTCTCTTCCCTGTCCACGCGACCGACCGTTGCCCTGAATGCGTCGAAGAGGCTGTCGCAGCCATGGACGGTGATGTCAGCGTCGAGCCGCAACTCGACGGCTTCAGCTTGACGTTTCCGCTGCCGTACCGCATCGGCTTCATCGTGACCCTAGGTGAGAGAAAACAAGAAAGACGGCTCGGGATTTTCCCGTGCGGGCGGTCCGACCTTTTGCTGACTCGCGAAAACAATCTTGGGACAACAGCCGTCTGGGGATGGGGCCTGAACCTTGAACACCTGCAGGCCGTCAAGGTGGACGTGCCGGCTCTGATCCACTACCCGGGACGATCGTCGTCGCATCAGGTCTCGCACCACTTGTCGACGTACAGGTTCGCGACGATCCTGTCGGTGCTGCTGGCGGCCTCGTTGACGCTCTTCTGGCTGCTTACGTGGCGCGTGCCGTCGCGCGTCATCGACTACGACTGGCTGTCCATGACCTACCTGGTGGCGCTGGCGGCGCTGTTCTTCGTCCCGCTGCGCAACCTGCCCGGGGGCGGACGGCGACGGTTCCTGACGACGCTGCGGCGCGTCAGCGTGGGCGGGCTCGCCGAGCCGCAGGACGGCAAGTTCGGCGACATACTGCTGGCGGACGCGCTCACGTCGTGCGCCAAGGTGCTGGCCGACGTCTACGTCGCTACGTGCATGTTTCTGCGCAGGGAGGGGTCGTCGACGCGGGCCCCGGATCGAGGCTGCGGCGGCGTCGTCATGGTGCCCCTGATGATTGCGCTGCCGAGCCTGATACGGCTGCGGCAGTGCCTCATCGAATACGCGCGCGTGCAGAGGGCGCCCTACAGGGAGTCGGTCGGTTGGGGGGGCCAACACCTCGCCAACGCGCTCAAGTACTCGACCGCGTTGCCTGTGGTTGTCACGGGCGCCCTGCTGAGCAATGCAAACCGAAAGCATCAAGATGTTGGGAAGGACAACGACGCTGCGCCCTCGTCGTCGCTGCATACAGCCTGGTTGGTCGCGGTGCTGGTCAACTCGCTCTACTCGTTCTACTGGGACGTGGCCAAGGACTGGGACCTGACGCTGCTGTCGCCGTCGCTGTCGTCGTCGTCGTCGTCGTCCAACGGGCGAGGGCGCTGGCCACCACCACCACGCAGGGCTTGGGGTCTGCGCGACCGTCTCATCTTCAGGCCGATCGGGCTCTACTACGGCGTGGTGGGGGTGGACCTGGTGCTCCGGTGCACGTGGGCGGTCAAGCTAAGCGCGCGTCTGGGCGGGCTCAGCGAGGTAGAGGGGGGCCTGTTTGCCCTGCAGCTGCTCGAGGTGGTCAGGCGATGGCTCTGGGTGTTTTTCCGCGTCGAGACCGAGTGGGTTAGGAACTCGTCGTCGACGGGCCTCGGCGTCGACGACATTCTGCTCGGCGACTACCAGGGCAAGCAGGACGGAGAGGAGGGGGAGGATGAGGACAACGACGACGACGACGAGGGCTAGCTTGGTAGCACCAACTGCTATTGATCACTGCTACTAGGCACTACCACTGCTACTGCTACTAATACCAACCACCATACCATGACCACTACTACTAGTAATCACTGCTACTACAACCACTAATCACTGCTGCAGACGATATTTGGTAATACAATGTAGGATGGGATGTCCCCACGTGGCCAACGCAGGCACCGACGCCTCCTCTGCTTCCCACGTCGTACGTCCTCGTGGGATGGATGATGTGCAAAATATCCTATCTTTAGCCTCGTGGACGTGCTTTTTTGGGGGGGGGGGGGTTGGTTGCGTCACGACAATTGGCCCGAGGGAGGGCGAAAAGGATCTGCTCGTTTCCCAAGAGGAGCGGGGAGTGGAGAGGCAGGCCACCACCATTCCTCATCCCAAGTAATACATACAATGAGATGGATGGGACAACCAACGTGGGCAGAAATGTCCCGCGTGAAAAAAAAAGGTGCCAGAAGGAAATCATCCAAACAACAAATTTGCCATGAAAAATGACACTTGATTTCCGACAAGTTCCCCCCCTCCGGCCCGGGATTGCCATGGACGACTCGCGCAAGCTACATTAGAGCGCGCACTACCGTGTATGCACATGCACCGACGTGATTCGTGCCTCTCTGCATCGACGTCATCTTTTTCCCATCGCTCACTTTTGTGCGAAACCCCCGAGCACAAGCATACCATGCACATGATCCTACCTGTAACTAGGTAGCTACTACTAATAGTAGTAATTGCAAATACTTGTAACAAGTTGGCAGCAGCACCAAATCCACGAACCTTTGGGGGTATCATTTTCACTCATCTTGTTTTTTTCTTTTTTTGTTTCCGCGCTCATCTGCCCGCAAACCCCTGATTACACAGCACCATAAACCCCGAAAATCATAGAAGCGAAGCCCCTGGACCCTTTCTGGGTACGACGTCGTTGAAGGGGGTATCTGGTGCAATGTGACGTCCGACCTTCTGGTAAACAGCGCACCATACATACATGTACCCACCCCGAATCAAGGTTGGGATCCCCAGAGGAGATTACCCTGATGGAATGCTAACGGCGCATTGCACTTGTCAAATTGGGGAGCGTGCCCAACGAACCGGGCACGGGGTACGTGGTCAAAAATGGCGACCAGCCTGGACAGCTAGGTGATATTTTTGTCCACTCCTGGTCCTGCGAGGGGACCCTTTTCCCTCAGGGCCTCCCCTGGAGCTGTGTAGCATCGAAACTGGCCCCCACGTCCACTGCAAAACCCTCCCCCGGGGACCCCCTGGAGGAGAATCAACGGGGCCGGACCGAGCTGTTCCAGTTTCCGCTGCTTCGGACGGGCATCGTTGCGCGCACAGACCCTTTGACTTGAGATGCTGCTGCTGTGCATTGCAGAATACATACATACATGCTGCTACTGTGTGTGCTTGGCCAGCTGTCATTTATTACATCTGGGGTGCGCAGGGGGCCCGATTGCCTGTGCATCGGTACGTACGGGTGCGAACCAACACATCATCTCGATTTGGGTGCGTGAGAAGATACACGTGCGTGCGGTGATTAAAGGGAAAATAAAAAGGCCGGCACATCGTGGTACTACCGCTAGGGATAGGACCAGGCTGTGGGTGCTGTAGCCTGTACGTTACTTGTGTCCCCGGGGTACAGGGGGTGTGGAGTCGTCCAAGTATCCATGACAAGTAGCTGTCCAACTCGAGTGTCGTACCAAAGGCTTGACGCCACCAAAGCTCATGGCGTCTTTTCTTTTGGGCTTCCCACTTTCTTCTTCAGCTAGGGTGCTTGTCTGCGAGTGCATGAAAAGCTGGTGAGATCGGTTACTCGCCCCCCCGGTCAGCTGCCCCCATGCGGGCCACTGAGCTGCCATCCGAAGAGATGCGTGGAAGCCGATGAGAAGGAAAGTTGTGTGTGTATGACTGACTGGACTTGGATGTGAGCATTACTGCATCTGGACACGGCATGGCATGGCTGGCCCCCCTGGGCAGTTTGGCTCGGTCACGCCGAGTGTTATGAATATACAAATATGCTTCTTCTTTTCTTGTTTATGACTGCTTTTCCTTTGAGAATCGATATGCTCGGTAGTGGATATAGACTTGTGCGCAAATCAGGTATTCTTACAGTGCACACTGGCAGACGTCAGGCCTTCCTCCGTGGGAAACCAGCAAAAGAGGAGGACGAGGGAATTGACAGGGCCGATCCACCAAGGGTATATGTCCTTGTATATCCCATCCCTTTAAAGGTCTTAAGGGAGCTTTTAGGTCGCTCACAAGGATGTGAACGAATGAGCTAAGCCTATTATAGCGGTACTTTATATCCTACACAAATTGTATGATGATAGGAGTTACGAAATTATGCAAGCTACAAGATATTACTTTCTATTCCTTGTCAATAGGCACGATAAATCCATGTGATCATGTACTTGACTGTATTTTATGAATGTGGGGTTTATACATGAAAGCTCCCTTAAGACCTCTAAAGGGATACGTTCAATACAAGCACTTGGAAGCCAAAAAGGCTCACGTAATGGAGTCCGACCCAGACCACATAGACCAGACCCTTATTCCTCAAATCCCACCGAAGGATTTTGGCGCTCTGCTTCCTACTGGTCGAGCCGCGTGACCGTTACAAGAAGTCGCAGTAGAAGAGCTGCAGGCCAGCGTACATGCTGTACCTACATCGGTAGAGTCGCATACATACTACTCTTATGTACTCCGTACAGACTCAACCTTCCGCCTGAAACTTTCCCCCGCACGTTCCCCCCAATGCCGACCACATACAGGCGTCCGTCACGTCAGAAAAGGGAAAAGCACGGCGTCCCTACATCCCATCCATCCTGTATGTGGACGGTGGGATGAGGTGAGATGACAGAGTCCGAAAAAGCGTTGATAGACAGACATGTCGACGGCGACATCATAACGTCGTCATGGTTCTTCCGTATTCGGGTCATTCGTTCGACAACGTTGAACCCGCCCGGTCCCGTCTCGGGCACAGTCCTGAGTCGAGCAGCAGAGGCGTCGCCGGCCACCGGTCAAGTTGTTTCCCGATTTCTGAACTGCCGGGCTTCCAGTCTAGTGGCGTCTGCCCACCAACATGACCCGTCTAGGGCGATCGTCGCTCGCTGCCTTGCCGCGCGAAAGAAAGAAAAATCTACCGTACCAGTGCCGTGCCGTAGACAGATAGAGTGGAAGACATCATATATCGTTGCGTGGCACCCAGGCTGAAGGGGGGGCCACACTAACTGCTAGTCACTCCTGTGCCCATACATGAACCCAACAGTAGTCGAAACGGGTTAAGGAGAATGGGGCATGGCGTTAGAGCTGGGCGACTCTGCGAGAGAGCACGACCTAAAGGGATCTTCCATGCGCCACGTTGAACTGGGTGATGGAGCAGGCAGGCAGGCAGGCAGGCAAACGAGGAGTCGACCCAACCGGGTGGGAATCGACAGCCCAAGCCCAAGCCCACACCCTGCCAGCCCGATATGGGCGCTCCTTAACGCCGCCCACGCCAACCCTATGCACACTGGTACATTCTGGGTTGCGGACACTTGACACGAAAAGGCAAGCAAGCAGAAGTGTTATGTATTACTTGTATTACTCCGTATGTAGTAGTAGTATCAGTTAGTTAGTTGCCTGCCTGCCTGCTGCACTTCATGGCATGGTCCCTTCCCCCCCCCCCAGTCAAGCCTACCGGCGGACGGCCCGCTTGGCTTCCCACCCAACACGGGCATCACCATCCCTCAAGGGCACCGGGTCTTCTATTTGAGGTTACATGGGAGCAGGAGAATCCTTGAGACGGCCAATTCCGTCAAGTCTTGGGAAATCCCGTGGCGTTCGCTACAAAACCCCTAGACAACCCTCTTCTCCCCCCTTTCAACCGTCGTAGGTAAAATAGGCTTCATCGCTTTTTCCCAACCGTGTGTCGGAGGGCATGTCGTCTGTGTAATACCTCCAACTGAGACGATCAAACCTCGCCCAGGATAACACTCGACGACAACAATATCGACGATTCGCTCACGAGAGCCAGCCGTTTTCTTCCCCCCCGACGAACGTCTTCGACTGTTTGCGGCTCTGGCACGAGCTGGCACGGACCTCTGGGCGTCTAAATTAGAAATCATCCGTCCGAATCGGGTAGCCGCCGACAACTGCGACCTCGTCAGTGCTTTTTGGTTGTCGGTAGAACCGACTGTCCGCGCCGTGTAGGCAACCGTCTATTCTCTGCCGACGATCCTCGCCTTCTTTCCTATTGTCCCTCGTCGCCTTTTCACCTTGCCGCAATTGTTGATTGCTGTGCGTATTGTCAAACTACGACAACAACTCTATCAGTTGCTCTTGTTTGCCATTTCAGCGCGTGCATATTCTCCGGCTTTTACTTCTCCCAACTTCTCAACGCCTTTCTGCTCCGGATTTCCATCTTGTACACCTTCAACTACCATCTCCCTTTTTTTTCATCGTATCTTCCCTTGAAAGGGTGCAGACACCATGAGCACGTCTGTAAGTGCCCATAGGGGCCACCATCATCTCGGCCATGAGCCCTCCACGGCGCCGCTCGTTCACATCTACTCGCACCGACCGCTGCCACCGGTACCGCCACAGTTCTCTTCCTCATTACCCAGGACCGATTCAAGGGGTCCTGTGCCGTCCGTCGTCCGCAATAACACGAAACGGGCCGGTGGTGATGGTGCACACGTCCGCCGACGTCCTGTCAACCCGGATTACAGACCTTCGACTGCCTCCAAAGCCACTTCTCCGCGAGACGTGAACCCGGATCACAGACCCTCCACCGCTTCCAAGGCAAGCCCACCCAGATTCGCCAACTCCGAGTTTAGGCCCTCGACCTCATCCAAGGGATCACCTCCCCGACCCTCCACCGCTCAGCAGAGCGCTCACAGAATCAGCTATTCATGGTCGTCTGCCACCGGTCAAAGAACTTCATCCAAGGTTCACCAGCTCACCGGCGCCGATATCGACGTCATGGATGAATGCCCCGTCCTTTCCGCCAACTTCGACTCGGATTCCTCCAGCGGTTTCAGCGGCTTCAGTCAAGCCATGGATGCGCACGAGGCCGAGACTTTCATCAAGAACCTCCTGCCGCTGCTGGAGGAAGACGATGATGGCGCGTCCAGCAGAGGGACCTCGTGGGACTCGATGGAATCTCGATCAGCCATGGTGCCGCCTCTCAACCTGTCGTTGCCCGTCATTCGGGATAGCGATGAGAGGCTATCGGAATCGGATGAGGATGGTACGACGCTTCGATGGGACGACTCGTACGGCCAGTTTAGCGATACGCAGGTTTCCGAGGATTACCATCAGTTTGCTACCGAGCTGGCGCACAAGGACGCGCGTCATGCCTCGAAGATGCCTCACAAAGGTCCAAAGCGTAAGAGATCATCCTTGAGCGTTGCCTTGTCGGTCGCCTCCCGCTTCCCACGACGCCGAGACTCACCCCAATCGGCATCTACCACGGCATCTGGCTGGGGGTCTGCGAAAAGCACCGCCACGTCACCAAGCCAGCTGCCGCCGACGAAGGACAGAAACTCGCCGTTGCCGCCGCTTCCCCCAACGGCGCCGGTTCTCGAAGAGATCACGATGAGCGCCTTTGACGCCGACTCGGATGACGATGAACCCAAGCCCACCGGACTGCGCAAGTGGTTCGCCTCCAAGCACGACGAGAACAAGGAGAAGGACAAGTCGGCGAAGCGGCTCGACGGAGAGCAAGAGTCACATGGTGGAAAGAAGACGTGAGAGCGCAATTTGCCTCGCTGAGAAGTGATGCCCTTTGATGGCCAAGTCGATCGTTGAAACGTGGTATTCGCGTAAACCCGAGGCTTAACCCAGTCGTCAGAACGTGGCCCTTGTATATATCATGATATCTTGTCCGGGGTCGGAAAGATATCGGGTTGAGCCACACTCTTTCTTTTTATTTTTCTCTGTCATTTCAAAACAGGATCTGGGTCGATGATATCCTCCGATGGTTGTTGCATACAGGTAATCTTGCTTGATCCATATTCTAGCCAATCGCTGAATGGAGAACAAAGCGAAGTCGAAGACATTTGGTTGCCACGAAGATACTGCGATGCTTGCCTGCGCGAAAAGTGAAGAATGTGGTGAACGGTGGCCGTGGTAGTAAGCAAAAAGAAAATTTGGAGGTCAACAGCATGCCAGCTTCCTTGGCCAATGAGCTTCGCTAGTGGTGAACAGTAAGACAGGCCCCACTGTTGCATCACAGTCAGCCACTCTTCCCAGTGAGTGAGTGCCGTAAAATGCAGGTAGGTAGGTTGGTAGGTAGTCACCACTGACAGCAATGTTTCCATAGAGGATAGCGGTCCAAGTAGTATTAAGCAGTCAGTGACCATTCACCAAAGCAGAGGAGCAGAAAAGAAAACCAGATAAATCACTGGTAATCATCTGTTCACCAAACAGGTAAAACAGTTGGTACGAGTAAGAAAGCACCGTAAGCTCCGGATTCCGACTGACTGCTGGGGATCCAGAGCTGGCCCGTCGTTCGGAACTACAAGTACATCATTCCCAGCGCCCACTGCCCATCTCAACACCCCATACGATACCCAAACTCCCAGCATGACGGTGACTCCGTCCGTCGACGAGACTTGCAGAGACGTCAACGACGACAACTGCATCCCCCAGACTGAGCA
Organism: Torrubiellomyces zombiae; assembly: GCA_018831705.1. NCBI lineage: Eukaryota > Fungi > Ascomycota > Sordariomycetes > Hypocreales > Ophiocordycipitaceae > Torrubiellomyces > Torrubiellomyces zombiae. The sequence goes on along the minus strand of JADHZA010000069.1, from coordinate 63,357 downwards.
GAGCCATCAAACCGAGCCCGCCTCCGTCGTCCGAGCCGTGCCGAGTCCAACCTCGGCCGCCTCTGGTCCGACGCAGATATACCGTCCCGGCGTCGACGAGCAAGAGGTCGAAGACAACCTTGCGCTTGCAGAGAGCGAGGCATCGTTGTACTATGATGCCTCGACCATGTCGCCATTGAACCCATTCTCACTGGTATGATTCGTCTCTCTCTAAGCAGTAGCTCGCTCTCTCTCTCACCCACTCACTCACTGAACGCTCAACAGGCGGCCGTCAATCGGCTTCGCGCATACAAGCCTCCCCCCTTCCCGCTCTGGGACACCTTGCCCGTCCGGAAACGGGCCGCCGTCCTCATCCTCCTCTACGCAGACCGCTGGGGCGACCTGCGCGTCGTCATCACCATGCGCGCCGCCAGCCTCAGGAGCTTTTCCGGCCACGCGGCCCTGCCCGGCGGCAAGGCTGATACCACCGACGAGACACCATGTAAGCAAGCTAGCCTCAAGCTAATTCACTCATGTCGGCGGGCACTGACACGGCTGCAGATCAGATTGCTCGACGGGAAGCCTTTGAGGAAATCGGTCTCCCCATGGATGACAGCAAGATCCCGAAACCATTCCGGATTGAACCGCTCTGCACCCTCCCGCCGTCACTGGCACGCACGCATTTGGTCGTGACGCCGTGCGTCGCCTTTCTACACGCTGACCAAACCACGCCTTCATCGCCCGCCCCCCAAGTGGAGGAGACCATGATTCCGCGCCTCGATGCCCGCGAGGTTGCTGCCGTCTTCACCGCCCCTTTTTATAACTTTCTCAAATTAAACGACTTGCCCCCTCGTCCTGGTCAAGTCGTTCCCCCGGGACCGTGGTACGAGGGCTCGTGGCTGACTTTTATCGACATGCCATGGCGGGTGCACAACTTTTACGTGCCCGTGAACAACCAGAGGGTCGCCAAGGCTCGGCGGATCAGCATGGGGAGCAATAGTGACGCAGAACCGCAGCCGAAAGCCGCGGAAGAGTGGAAGGAAGACGAGCACGTGGACCGGTTCAAGGTCTGGGGCATGACGGGTCGGGTCATGGTGGATGCAGCCCGCATCGCCTACGGTGAGGAGCCCGAGATGGAGCATAATGGCACCTTTGGCGATTTTGACATTATTACCCGGGCTGATGAGAAGGGCCTGCTCGATGATACCAATGGTCCTGCTAAGATGTGAGGGAAAGCCTCTATCGAGGCTTGGGATCGCTAGAGGAGGATGAAGGCTGTCCTATGTTACAGAGAGGCAGCGGCAGTCAGGGAATAGATGTTCTGAGGAATTTAGAGGATGCTTGGGCCTTTGTCATTGCTGGTCATGTATAAAGGGGAGGCAGATGATGATCACGGGACGTTATCACTGAGTTGCGAGTTTGGATGCACATTTCTCGTCAAGATGGATGGCTACTGCACGTATATACTTCGAGCCGACTTCCTTACCATGCCAGCACCCCAAAAACGGCACATGTACATCAGTGGCACGCCGTATCCTTGGTAGCCGAATTGCCATGTCCAAACGTCAGATAGCCCAAAAATGCGCCCAGCGTCACGGCCACCATGACCCAGCCATTATACGTCATGAACACGAGCCTAGATCCCCGACCCTTCAGCAATCCCATTCTACGTTTCGCGGTGGAGAGGAATTAGAAACATACATAAGCATGAAGGCGTAAAAGTTTTGCACAGCGTAGAGTACGGCTTTGACGACGTGGCCGCGCTGCATAGCGTGCGGTTGATTTTGGCCTGGCGGTATGAGGGGCGCAGATTCAGCAGAGGGTTCAGAGGTAGGGGCGTGAAAGCCTTGGCAGGGCGGATCAGAGCCCTTGATTTAGTATTTTGCTTTTATAGGGGGGCCGGAACCAGAATACCACAGACAAGAGCTCGATGCAGACATGACAAGAGGGACGGGGGGGTGTGAGACGTACGAGGCATGGCGGAGATTCTCTTCTCCAGAGCACACTCGTACTGTCGCGATAGGGCGCGCAGGGCTTCATAGCCCATGCCGAGCAGCACGACGGCGACGAGGGAGACGAGAAGCGACGCGGTGGAGCGGATGTGCCACTGGCGGAAGACGATGCAGAGATCCGTCGTGTCCCAGGTGAACAGCATCTGCAGGGGTCGGTGAGCGGAGAGTGAGCGAGAGAGGGAGAGAGGAAGGGTTCGTTACACTCATGCTGCACGTGTCGCCGTGGCCGTGGTGATGGTCCATGTCGCCGTGGTCCATGGTTTGATGGTTGCGCGCAAAGATGGAATGGAAATGAGTATGGTTCGGAAGTTAAAGATATAGATTCAAAAAAGGATGAGGAGGGAATGAAAGGGCTTAAAGAGGAGGAAGCGCGATATTGAGCAAGTTATACGGAATGTGAGGCTGAGGCGCGGGAGCACAAAGCAGTCGGTCGCTATCCAATGACGACGCTCGTTTCCGATGATGAGGGTGAATAAGAAGGCAAATGACACTGGATGCGCGTTAGGGTCGTGATGAAATGCTCGTTGCGAGGACCGAAGCGTGGTAGGAACCGGCCATCTGGTGATGCATGTGAGGGAGACAAAGTGTACTGTACGAAAGGGAGAGAGAGAGTGAGGATGCGATGGCCGACGTCAGCGTTTCCACCGGCCGAGACGGACCCTTTCCCCCACTTCATCTTCACCTTAGTTCTCAATAGCCCGCCTCAGCCGCGCATCTCCAAGACAAACCTCAGCTCGACGTTTACAACTCACAAACATACAGAGGGCAAAATGCTGGGACCGCCGATCAACCTGCCCAAGTGGTAAGCTAAACAGGCACTTCAACCCTCACCCACCGCAGCCAAGACAAACCCAATCTCGTCTACTCACCACCCTTACACAGGCTAGAAGAAAACGGACACATGCTCCAACCGCCCATCAACAACTACTGCGTCTACAACGACGACTTCACCATCATGGTAGATTCCCCCCTCAAGCATACTCTTTTTTAACCAAACTCATCCCATCTTCAGATCGTAGGCGGCCCCAACGCCCGGACAGACTACCACGTCAACGAGACGCCCGAGTTCTTCTACCAGCACCGGGGGGCCATGACGCTCAAGATCGTCGACCAATCCTCCGAGAAGAAAGTATTCCGCGACGTCGTCATCCGCCAGGGCGACATGTTCCTTCTCCCCGCCAACACCCCCCACAACCCTGTGCGGTTCGCCAATACCGTCGGCCTCGTCGTCGAGCAGCGTCGACCCAAGGATTCCCTAGACCGCATGCGTTGGTACTGTCAGACCTGTCCCGGTGCCGTTGTCGTTCACGAGGATGCGTTTCATTGCACAGATCTCGGGTCCCAGATCAAGATGGCTGTCGAGGCGTTTAGGGACGATGAGGCGAAGCGCACGTGTAAGACCTGTGGCACGGTGGCGGGTTGGAAGCCCGGCGAGGGGACTGTCGAGGATCCGAATCTCGTGTGAGTGCGAGTTTACTTGGAAAAAAGGGGGGTTTGTAGTGGTTTTGTATATATGTAGTACACTGTGATTTGTAGTATGCGAGCACCATCATCATCATCATCACCATCACGTCTCGGCAAAGCTGTAGTCTCCCTGCGCCTCTTGCACCTGCACCTCCAGCTTTCCCTCTTGCACCTCCTGTCCTGCGACGCGAATTCCCGCCCTCATGACATCGCCGGGCCGCACCGAGCCCACCCCGGCCGGCGTCCCCGTCAGCACCACGTCGCCGGGCCGGAGGGCCATGACGCGCGAGACGTCGCTCAGGATGCGCGGGATCTGGTAGATCATGAGTCCCGTCGAGCCCTGCTGCCTTGTCTCGCCGTTGACTTGGAGGAAGAGCTCCGCGTCGTGCGGGTCGACGATGCGCGATTTCGGGATGACGCCGCTCATGGGCAGAAACGTGTCGAAGCCTTTGGCAATGGACCACGGGAGGCCCTTCTTCTTGGCCTCGTCTTGTACGTTGCGCGCCGTCATGTCGATGGCCACGGCGTAGGCTGTTACGTTGGTCAGCGCTGGTAGCTGTTGTTTTCGGGTCAGAAGCCAGCTCACCTTGGATGGCGTCCAATGCGCCCTGCATGTCGTTTGCTTTGAGATCCCTCACCGTCTTTCCCATGACGAGCGCTAGCTCAACCTCGTAGTGCAAGTCTACGCCTTTGGGGCGCAGACACGGTCCTTCACCCGGTAGGAGGATCGAGGACGACGGCTTCAGGAAGAAGAAGGGCTGCTTGGGCTTCATGTTTTTCAGCTCCGCAATGTGGTCACTGGGTGAATAGTTGAGTTAGCAAAAGATGAATGGCAACAGTCAAAACATGTTTGAGATGGAATGAAGCGTGCCCGTGGCAGGGACAGGAGTCAATCATCGAGCTCTCTCGTCAAATCATGGACAACACTCACGCGTAGTTGCGGCCGATGCAGACCACCTTGCCAGCCTGCTTCAGCGACGGAATGGCCGTGGTAGCCATCCCTCTTCGGAGAGCAAACATGATTGCTCTGGAAGTATCGAATAAAACGAGAAACAATGGCGTTCTTCAGTGCAGTGTTCCCCAATTCCTTTTTAAATATTGACACTCGTCTCATTCACTTGGTTGATGGGCCAGCCGAAGGTCGGAGCTCGAACGGAGCCTCGGCCTTACGATCGAGCACTACCAAATTCGGCTAAGCGCCCTTTCACACGTTTACTACAAGTAGTACGTACTACAACTCCCACTCAGACGCCGATGGGTACGACTCGACCTGAACACTGGAAGATTGATCACCAGGGATGATGGGAATTATATCGGGAATTTTTGTATGTGTCGTCTTTTGCTCCTCCGACTCAACGAGGACGTATGCTGCATGGCAAATGCGCCTTCTACCGCCTTTCATCACAGCGCCGCAAACGACTGCCTATCTCTACAGCTCGTCTCCCTCCCTTCAAGATCCCGCATCCCATATGTAACCGGAAACGAAAAGCCGCCTCTGACCATGAAACGGCATGCCAATACATGTATAAACCGATGGACGCCTCTTGATATGCATTGCTTCCCGAAAACTTGTCGCTCGTCGAAATCACCACGAGATGGGCACTCACGCTACGTAGCGGTACATGCTGGGCCCGCCATCCTCATCAGGTCGCTCGAGGTACTCCCGCACTATGAGGTCCTCGATGCGCCTCTTGATGAGAGAGACCTCGGGCCTAAATCGACCGACAAGCTGAGTGAGAACCTCGCTCACCAGCTGCGCATGGCTGAGCTCCTTTCGAGACCTGATATCGTCAGGAGGCTGGAAACGTTGAACGTTAAAGTGCAGCAGCTACTTACTTCATGATTCTCACAATCGCCGCGTCGACAATGTGCCCTCTCGCTTGGTTCGCTTTTTGCTCCGTCGTTCGTCTCTCTTGTTTATCCTCCACCTTGGACACGGCATTGATGATGGGCGCCTTGATGCGCATCGTCTTGCTCTGAAACGAGGCGTTAAAGCTGAATGTGTCGCTCGCCCTGACCGATCTTGTCGGTGGATTCTTGAGCAGGACGCGAGACTTGGGTGCCACCGCAATGGCCGTCATCGTCTTCATGAGATCGGACGTCGAGATGTTCGTCTTGGCCTGAATCTCTTCAAACGACAAGCTGTCCGACTCGTCCAGCTCGTTGAACAGAAGCAGCACCACCATGGCGAACGTGGGAACATTGATGTCGTATTTTCGCTCCCGAGCCAGAACGCCAGGCTTGCCGGGTATCGCAGGGAATGTGCACTTGATGTCCGCACTACCAGTCGAGCCCACCCAGGTGAGCTTGCGCCCGTTGCGGTTGCTCAGGTAGAACCGCTCAAAGCTTGCCTGCAGCCGCTGGACTTCGTGCGGAAAGTCGTATGACGACCGAGAAGCTTCGCCAATGGCGGCTTGCCGACCCATGATCTCCTGGGGCCAGTAATTGCTCGTAAGAACACTGACGTTGAGATCTATCGTCTTGCTGCCATCACCCACGGCGCGGATGTGATCCCGGTACGTCGTCGTCAGCTCCGTCGACGTCCCAAGGTCGCGGAACATGCCCTCGAATTTGGTCGTAAACTGTTGCCCCAGTTCCTGCTTCATGCGAGAGATGATTTGCTTCTCAACATCGTGGCTCTCCGACTTGCCGTGCAATAGACGTCGTGCCAGGTGCCTTTGGTAGTATGTCTGAAACAGATCTCTGTCCTGCAAATACTGTATGAGAACAACGCCTTGCTCCAAGATGACGTCGATTTCCGCTTCCGTTTTCCCCCTGATGCCTCGCTTTAGGCTGTCGTCGATGAAGAGCGACACGAACTCCGAGCTCCTGGTACATAGGTTGATAAACTCCGAGAAGCTCTTCGTAAGAACCGACTGCAGGGCGAGGTCGCCCTGAAAACATTCCACGAGGAAGCGATCGAATTTCTCCTTCAACTTGAGCACATCGTCAACCCACTTGATGGCAGCCGCTGTTTGCTGCGCGGCGGGGTTGAGCGCCTTGGTCTTCTCGCCCTCGCCGGCTTCTTCGCCATCGGCGTGGACCGTGGAAAAATCCATGTTCTGAAGAGAAGCTTCAATCTCCATGCCTAGCTCAACGACACGCTTTTCCAAGGCGTTCCGGAGTGCCAGCTTTGTTGTGTCAACTCGACAGATCAGATTGTACAGTATCGTCAGGTCGTCGATCTTGTCGTTGTCGATCATCCACGTCAGTCCACTGCCTTCCATGGCCAGGAAATCGCTGAGGTGGCGTGTGATGAGCTGCCTCTCGATGACGGCGAAGACTTTCGACTGGGACTCTAATTCTATCGTTGTCCCGCACCTGTCTGCCTCCTCCTTAAGTCGTCGTTGGGTGTGTCGAAGCCATGTACCGGCATCGCTCTCGCGCAGCAGTCGCTGGCACTCCTCCTGGTAGAACATCTCGCTGTTGCTCAGGAAGACTGGCTCGAACGCCGTCACATACAGCCTGTTCGCTTCGTTCTCGACCTCGGCCTCGTAGAGAAAGCTCAGCATCCTGGTACAGCTCCGGATTAAATTCTTGTCGATGATATCTCCCTCCCGTTCCATGTCTATTTGGTCAACCATGACGGAGATCAGGATATCAATGACCAGGCGCTCAGAGTTGTCGTTGAGACAAGATCGCAGAATGTGGTCTCGAAAAAGGGAAATCGTGGTGGAAAAGATGGGTATTCTGTTGGCTGCTTGCTGAGTGTAGCCCCGATCGAGATACATTAGTATATCTGCCGTCATATTCATGGATGTGTTGTGATCCTCCCAAGTGTCCCTTATGCCTTTCAGAAATCGCTCGCCAGTCTGACGCCGCTCGTTGGTGGAAGTCGCCGAGGTCCTGTCAATGCCGACGCTGAGATTCTTGGTGACGAGAACCTCTATCTTCGGGATGACGTGCTGTGCGAACCATCGTTCCTCAAACTGCTTGACACGATCGTACAGAACTTCGCCTTTTCGCTTGAGGACCATTTTGTACGCAGCTCGATAGAGCTCTTCGAACGAAAGACGCCCGCATGTCTTGTTGTGAATGTCGCGCAGCGCCTCCTCGAGCTTGCTCCAGCATTCCTCGTAGTCGGCATCTTCCCCATGGCCACCAGCCTGTGGGCATTCATATTAGCCAGGGTGTTTTTCTCTTTCGAAACCCTCTTTACGTCAAGTAGATGTTTTCGTGTCCCTTTGAGGGCTTGTGAAACTAGACACAGCAGTCGAAGTGAACATGAACAGGTAGCAATCACCAACGCTCCACCACTGCATGGATCAAGGACAATGAACTCACACGAACGATGCGACGAGGTGGGCGGATGCGGCCGCCACGTGCGCCCGCGCCCCCTCGCCCCGATATCATACTTCCTCCACTGTCAACAGCGATGCCTGTTCAGTTGACGTCTCGAAAAGCCTGAGAAGATGCCAGGGAAGCGCCGTGGCTCGTCGATATTCACTGGCGGGGCAGTCGAGCACTCTGAATGGATGTTTCCACTAGCCCCAGATGAGTTCGAGTGTTCAACGTGCAAATACATCAGGGCCTCGAGCTCATGCTGCTGCAGAATGCGAATTCGCACATGGATGGGGTAAATTTGAAATGGACAAGCAGAGAACGTGCGACAATGCAACCAAAGAGAAGCACAGATCGAGTTCCGGTGTTCCCCCAGTGCCGCACGTCGTGTAAGCTGTCACGCTGTGCTCATTGACAGCGTGACGGCCCCCGTACTATCGATAAAGGCGCCTTGCCTACATGGCTGTCTTACCTAATGGGTTGGACAAATTGTAGATCACGTGCGCCATGGACACCGCCCGCCTGTTTTTCCGATGAGGCTAAAGACGATTATTAGCTCGCAGCCAGTAAGGAAAGTCGCTTCCTGTGTCGGCCGCGCATCAAGTTAAACTCGTGCCAGTCTGCATTACTTTTGAATACTTCTCACAATCCGCTTCAACAGTCAAGATGAAGCTCGTGAGGTAAGTCCCCATCCAGAAGAATGCACCTATCACTACATTTCACGCTGACCTTGCACGTACAGGTTCCTCATGAAATGCGCCAACGAGACGGTGACTATCGAGCTCAAAAATGGTATGACTGCTCGCTTATTGCAATTTGCGGCGAATGATTGAATCAACTTTCGCAAATAGGCAAATGCGGTGGCTAATTAGCGTTCCTGACAGGCACCATCGTCCACGGCACCATCTCCTCCGTCTCTCCCCAGATGAACACCGCGTTGCGCAACGTAAAGATGACGCCCAGAGGCGAAGACCCGATTTCTCTTGACACGATGAACATTCGAGGCTCCACGATCCGATACTACATCCTCCCCGACTCTCTGCCGCTAGACACCCTATTAATCGACGATGCGCCTAAGCCGAAGAACAAGGCAAGGAAAGAGACGGATCGTGGCGGCCGGGGCGGTCGCGGAAGAGGTGGTGGTGGAAGGGGCAGAGGTCGTGGCCGTGGCCGTGGGCGGCCTTGAGAGAAAGAAAAGGAGTCAGAATTATATGACGAGCATGTCGAGGACCAGTACAAAAATCGTTGGGCTCAGAGGCCACTCGGGTCGGGCCACGGTGGTGCCGAGATTGCAACTACAATGTCGCGCATGATTTCTTTGGCGTTGGGAGGGGCTCTGGGTCACGAAATCTCTATACGACTCGAGCAGGTAGTGAAGGGGGTTGTCATGGACGCTCTTCAGGGTCGTCGGCTGGAGGAGGCAATGCAACGGCCATGCATTCATGAATTTGCCGTGTTTTATATACGCCTGTCATCATGTGTCATCTGGCTCGTGGAATCTCTCCATATTCGTACAACCTGTAACTTCTCCCAACCCGCTGTCTTCCCACTAGATCCAACTGTCTCGGCCCTCCATTCCGGTCCAAACCCACGTATCCTCGTCTTGCTTTGCTCAGGCTTGTTCTGCGCGCAGAACAACACGTAAGCGCAACCTCGGGAGGATAATACTCTCGGAAGCTCATCGATCAGCCTGTCCGTCGTCTCCATGCCGTCCTTCCCGCCTGCATAAGAGAGCGAAAGTAGATACGAGTCCTGCTCGAATGAAACCTCGGCCTTGTTCGGACCTTGATCGTCACCTCGAAGAGAAGGCATCTCAGACGTAGGCACGTACGGCGGGTTGAAAATCAGCACATCCACCTGGCCTTTCCTCCATGGCGTCGTCAAATCCGCCAACATGCTGGGTCCTAGAAACAGCCCATGTGTGTTAGGTTGATCGATACAGGCTTTGCGAACTGTGGCAGCACTAGCACGACAGGCGTGGGGATTAACATCGACCGCAGCAGTAAGAATATGGCGATGTCCAAAGAGGACGCTAGCGTGGGCGTTGACAAAGGACCACACTACGCCAGAGCCAGTGCCGACTTCGAGGATGAGAGGTGTGGGAGATGTAGGGGGGAATGCCTCATGGAGAAATTCCTGTTCAGACGAGGATGAAAGGGTGTCGAGAAGTAGGAACGAATCCTCGGCTGGTTCATACACGCGTTCGTAGGGAGCGTGGGACGTATCTGGTGTAGGAAGCATGGCGTTTGCTGGGTGGTGTCTTGATGTTCTGTAGGGAGCGAAATGATGGGTGATGACGCCAGACCGGAACCAGAAGAGCTTGGATTAAAAGAAATCCTCATAATTCATGCGTTACTTTTTTGACATTGTAGCGATTTGGGTCTCTTGAACGATGCATGTCGTTAAGATACCTGAGTCAGAAATGCAGGTGTAGGGTACGCATGAGAGAAGAGGGCCAAAATTCAACACCCACCCACGACGTCCAAGAATCGTTGCGGCTCCATCCACCACGTATCAGTGACAACGCAGCATCTTCCTCATAGCATCACGCAACACCCGTTTCCATGCCTGCCTCTCGAAAATGTCATATCCACGCCCCAATCATCCTCATCTGGGCCCATGCCTAGCTTGACTCCCCATCCCATGCTGTCGACCACTCGCACGACGTTCGGGTCGACCGCGAAGCCTGCACAGCGCGGACAGGCGCGCGCGAGAGTTCTGTACACCTTGGGTGCCTGCTTGGTGGTGCCGTCGAAGAAGCTGCTGCATGTGATGAAGCCCATCCAGGGAGCACAGGGTTTCGTTACGACCGCCCACATGTGATGGCACTCTTTGTGCTGGAAGAATGTGACCGTGCACATGATCCTTCTGTCGTGTTGGCTACTAGTAGTTCGTCGAGATACGAGGGTGATGATGTACAGCAAAAGGTGACTTAGGCTGTAAATTTCTACCAGTTGTTGTGCGTGCTATGCACTTCCAAAGTAGATCTGGAGAGAGTTCAAGGAAGCAGCATGATATGTTCTAAGTTGTATTGGTTAAAAAAAAAAGGTGAAAGAAGACAGGTGCGCTTCCAAGTCAGTCGCGGGCTGGCTCTACTTCAGATGAATCTGAACTGCCAGCGGCCCAGCGTCAAATGAATCACTATCCCAACGCCTTGCTTGTTTCCCCCATCAACCACCAAGGAAAACCCTCTACGGGCCTTTGAACGAAGACTCCGCTGTGATGCCCTCTGTAGACTCTTTCAAAGTACTTCCTTCCCCTATAATCACATCCTCATCGTCGTCCACTGCCGCTTCTACCTCAGGCACCAGCCTCGACATGAGAAGTGTCATCTTCCGCATCGACTTTTCCATTGCTGCCATCCTTTCCAAGACAGCTTCCTGGCCCATCTCCTCCGGCACAGCCTCACCCCTCAGTTTTTGCGGCACACCGGGAAACATCGAGTCCCTACGTGAAGGCTTCCTCGCCTGCTGCACATGCTCCGCCGTCGGTTGCCGCGTGAACTGTCTGCGGATGAGATGTTGCGTCAAGTCGTCGTCCACCGCAATCGCCTCTTGAACATCATCTGGCGGCGGAACCTGGAACACGGCGCGTAGGTAGCGATTGGCCGAAATTTGCCACTTTTGCCAGAAGCGGCGGCGTCTCGGCCGTGGTACGCGAGGGATATCATGGCTCGACGGCCAGAGGAGACGGCGCTCGGCGACGGCGATGATGAGCAAGAGAGGGAGATTGACGAGGCGGACGGTGGCGACGTGAATCTTGTGGAACCAGCGAGGGCTGACGACGAATTTGAGAGGCAAGAAGATGAAGACGGCGAGGAGGTTGAATGGCGGCTGGTAGGCGAAGACGGCGTCCGCTTTGACGCCTTCCAGAGTCAGGACCGCCCGTCGAAACTGGATCTCGGCTGTCGCATTCGATGAGATGGTGCTGAACGTGTTGGATAGCATGGACACGAGGATGGTGAGGAAGAGCGTGTTTCCTAGGAAGGCGAAAGCCACCATAAGACTTGGTCCTAGTAGCCAGTGAAACTCGGTCTTTTTCGTGCATTTAGTCAGACATGTCTCTTGATCCGAGGATAACGTCAGCATGGACCTACCGATCGTTGAATGCCGATGCCATCCAAGCCGAACCAGATATAGATCATCCATTTTGATATCGTTCTGTACCATAATTTAGCCGTTTGCAGAATGCAACTTGACGGACCGCAGGCCGTGACTTACAAAAGAGGATGCGCCCCGTCTCCAAGCCATAATAAAGACAGCAGAAAGCCGAAGAAGCACCACGCCGAAAGTGCAGTGAGGAGGAAGAAATCAGCCATCATCGATCGAAGACACAAAAAGACGAGATTATCCGAGAGCATGTTGAAGGCCAGACGCGGTATCAGAACAGGCGCCGCAAGCGCGAGAATATCGAACGGTTGTGCTCCCGGAGCGGGCGCGCTTGTGAGGAGGTCAATGATCCTGAGGACCAGATAGATGGCGTATATGCACACAAAGGCAACATCAAGAAACGACCACAGGTTTTGCGTATATACGCCCCTGTAGTACTGGTCAGACTCTGCCCGCAGAGCGATGAAAGAGAGAGAGGAGTAAATGTAAATCACTCACCAGCCATGAGCGAGAATAGTAGCAAACTGATCCAACCCCCATCCAAAAGCATAAACCGCAAATGCCGCTTCCAGTACAGACATGCTCTCCTCCTGTCTGGCTAGCATGACGCCCAAGTACAGCGCGAGGAGAATGGCGAACTGCATCGCTTCGAGAAAATTGCGCGTCCGTGGCACGATCAACCGGTACTGGTTCAACAGCGGAGACTCTCTCGGATCGTACAACGAGATGGGCTTGGTTTTGTAGTGATCGGGAATAATGTCCCAGTACGTCGAGGGTGTGTAAATGATGCGTCCCTCGTAGATGGCAGACACAACGAGCTGGCAGGTGCTCGAGCTGAGAAACTGCTTGCTCTCCGTCAAGATGGCCACCTCGAGACACGGTAGCGTGCGGTGGTAAGTCCAGGATGTGTTGGCCTCTGCTTCGTCACGTATCTCAGGCGGCGCATTCTGGAAGGGCTCGAAGCCGGCGACGAGGATATGCGCGAGTAACAGGAGGCCGTCGGGACCCTCGTGATCTTCGCCAAAGCGACGAAGGATACGTGTGGCGATGAGCTCGCAGAGGGTAGCCCGCGTCCAATTGACATTGTGGCGGTTGCTCGAGTACGATTCCTCCAGTAGAAACTGGGCACGGTTGACCATGAGACAGTAGACTATGTGTTGCTCAGGTTATTGATCGAGCTCAATGTCCCGCCATGCAGATGAAGCGACAACAAGGTAGGATGAAGGAACCTACTGATGGAGATATCGTCGAGCTTGTAAAATTTGTCCACCAAAGGCCTCACGACGGTGACGTTGATTCTCACATCCCTTAGCTGCTCGAGGCTGAGATAGTCCTCGACAACGGACGTGATATCGCGTCGTATTCTGTGAATCGTGGTATACACTGGCAGATGGCTATGCGGGTTTGCCATGCAGCTGTATACCCCTTGGTCGTGGGCATCGGTGCCGAGAGCTGAGCCATGCCTGCCATTGAGCAACGGCCGACGCTCGTCTACAGCAGCCGGCGGTAGGGTAATGTGTTTTGTGCGGTCCGCCGCCATGTGCGTCCTCTTTGCCAATAGGAAGGGGAGCCGAGAGCTGAGTCGAAAGCTGAGGGCGACTTTATAAACCTTGAGTTGTTCTCATGAAGAAATCATTGAGCTTATGCGCCTGGTGCCAGGCGAGTTCTTGACGTGCTGCAAGATAATGTATGAAAGAGTGAATGGTGACGTATGAGTGCCGGAAGGGAGGTGGGCGGTGACGAGAGGGAGTTCCTAGGTAAGTGTCGCAGAGCAATACCTATTGAGACTCTGGCAGGATTGAGAGGTGGTGTGAACTGAGTGAGCGACGAGTGACGACACACATTGCATGTAGCAAGTTACTGAGGCGTGTTTGCGTGGCGTAGGCGTTCCCACAGCGGGCATGGGCAACTGGAACCCTTGGACACTAGTGCCCGCCATCCTTTAATCGTCGCTTTTCAGGGGAACATGGAAGTTACAAGCGCTAGGCGTTGAGGCCTAACCTAGCAAGCTCATTCCGCTCAGTTGTTATTTTTCGCTCATTCTCCAAATGCTTAATGCGATGCAAACATAGAACACCAGACCACACATTGCCCAGCCAGACCGAATGCACAATTGTCATCTACAACATGGCGCCCCCTTGTCTTCTCGTACCCTGCACCAGCTCCCACGCAAACTCGGCCAGCGGTCCTCTCATGGCGGCGTAGCGTTTGGCCTCGGCGCTGCTGGCTTGCCGTCTCGCATATCGAGCCGCAATGCCTTGACTGACCGCCGCCAACTTGAAGACGGCAAACGCCATGCCCCATATCACGTCCGGACGCGGGTCGTAGCCAGATATGCTGGCGTACCATTCTAGCAGTTGCTCCGGTGGAGGAAGACCTGGTACCTGTCCTGGCTGATGGCCCTTGGAGCCGACGAGGGCTTTGGCCTGGCTCTGGGACAAATAAAATGGCATCAGAAGGTTGCAGACGTCGGAAAGAGGATGGCCTATCGTGGACAGTTCCCAGCTGTTGCCGCGGTAGAATCGTCAGCATAGTCTTCAAAGCTCTTGGCGGCCATCGAGCCCGAGAAAAACAAAGGTCGCCACTCACTCTATAATGCCAAGCACGCGAGACTCTGAGTTGTCAAAGATGAGATTGTCGATCTTGTAGTCTCCATGGACCAGCGTCGTCCGGTCCTTGGGCTGTCTCTTCTCATCCATGAACACTTTGCATAGCTCCTCGAAATACGGCAATCTCCCGACCCGTTCCCCCGTCTCGACATCCTCCACGATCTCCTGGTTCTCGCAGATGGTCCCCCACGTTCGAATCTGTCGGCTGTAGAACCCCGAATGCTTTCCGAATGCTTCCAGCCCGACTTGACGATAGTCGACGGCGTGGAATCTGGCCAGCAGCTCTACCGAGGCACGCCACATCTGCGTCCTGCACTCGGGCGTCACATCGGGCAGCGTGTAATCCTGGATGATGCGCCCGTCGAGAAACTGCATGATGTAGAATGGTGTGCCGATGACCGCGTCGTCCTCGCAAAGACAGTACATCTTGGGCACCGCGACGTCGGTGTTTCGGAGCGCGTGCATGATGCGATATTCACGCTCGACCTTGTGCGCCGTCTTGGAGAGTAGCTTGCCCGGAGGCTTCTTGCGTAGCACGTAGCGTTGGCCATCGGCGGAGGTGATTTGATACGTTGGATTGGACTGACCGAAGCCGAACTATAGTGCGTAGAGGTCAGTCTCAAATCGTCATCGGGGCATGCAGTGTCTCCGTCGATTGCTCAGGACGGAAAATGAGCGCCAGAATACCTGCTTCACTTCGATGGGCAGCTTGATCTGAGGCACAGTTTTACCGATATATTTGGCAAAGGCCACCTCGTCGATCGGCTGCCGCACTCGACCCGCCATGGTTGATATAGCTGGGAGGGTCTGGTGTGCGAATTGCGATTGACGGTGATGGAGAGAGCTGATGTTCTAAGTGCTCGGTGAGCTCGAGCTCAAGTCTGGACAGACGCTCAATGTTATCGCAAGATAAAACGAACGTGTCAGAGAAAGGCTTGTGAATGGATCGAAAATGCATCAGCGATGACCCTAATACGCCGATGTCCTTTTCCTTCTGCCGTGATGACACCCTGCTGCTGTGGGGAGCCGAGGTAATAGAGTCTACATAGGTGTATGTGGCATATCTTCTGTGTGGCTTGATACGGGAGTGTCGAGTGGCTCAGCAGAAGCAGTCGAGTGCACTCAAAACACCGTCTGTTAGGTGAGGGTGCTAATTGCCCTGGCATGTCGGCATTATCGGATGAGCTATATTCTCAATTGCTCAGTCAGTTGCCGGTCATAAGAATAGATAATAATTTAAGGCCAGAGCCCCAGTCTTGAGTGTTCCTCATATCAATCTGTATAATGTGATCGCCTTTCCAGCCATCTCTGATCTCGTCTTCCTTTCTCATCGTCTCACGACATCCTCTAATCCGTCTCGCTATCCCATTGCAGTTCATACAATGTCATCGACAGAAGCCGATGTTGTGATCATCGGCGCCGGGACCGCCGGTCTCGTCCTGGCGTCGCGTCTGTCCGAGGATCCCTCACTCCAGGTTGTCGTGCTCGAAGCAGGCCAGGACCAGAGAGATGACCCTCGTGTCCAGACGCCAGCTCTCTGGCCCAGCCTCGTCGGGAGTGAGGCAGACTGGAACTATGCCACACAGCCCCAGGTGAGTGAACTCCATCTGCCAATGTCCAGACGGCTCAAGTATTGAACTCGTGCTATAGGCGGCTTTAAACGGGAAAAGAATCCCGCTTCCACAGGGCCGCCTGCTCGGTGGTTCAAGCGCCATCAACGGACAAGCGTTTATCGCCAACTCCAAGGCCAACGTCGACGCCTGGGGCAAGTTGGGCAACCCTGGCTGGGACTGGGACACGCTCAACCCATACTACAGGAAGGTCTTCACGTTGACGCTGCCGTCGGAGGAGAAGCAAAAGGAGCTTGGGCTGGAATACGTCGACAAAAGCATCGTCGGCACCGGCCCCATCCAGGCGTCCTTCCCAGACTCGGTCGAAGATCCAGTTGCCGAGGCATGGGTCAAATCGTTCAAGAGCCTTGGATATTCTATGCGCCGTGACCCTTTCTCCGGAAACGCTATCGGTGGCTACACCAATACGGCTACCATTGACTCCGTGACCAAGACGCGCAGCTACGCGGGAAGTGCGTACTATGAGCCTGCTGTCGGACGATCAAACTTGCAAGTCATCACTGGCGCTCTGGTCGAGAAGATCCTATTCGGAAGCTCGACCTCAGACGGGGATGTCGTCGCTACCGGCGTCCAATTCACCAAGGATGGAGAGTCGCAGACCCGGACTGTGAAGGCCCGCAATGAAGTCATTCTGTCCGCTGGTGCCTTCAACTCGCCCAAGATACTCGAGCTCTCGGGCATCGGCTCACGGGCTCTTTTAGACGAGCACAAAATCCCTGTTGTCGTCGATAATCCCAACGTTGGCGAGAATCTCCAAGACCACGTCCTGACGGGCATTAGCTTCGAAGTCCAAGACTTCATCAACACCAAAGACGACCTCATGCGTCGCGTTCCCGAGGCGCTGGGCGCTGCCATGAATGATTACAAGACGCGTCAATTCGGGCCCTTCACCGTTGGCGGCAACTACTCCTCCGCTCTGCTTCCGGTCCCCGATTTCTCCAACCCCGACACTGGTGCCTCGGAGCTCTCCACCGTTCTTGATGCCATCTCCAGTTCTGTTGACGCCTGCACCAGTCCTTTCCAAGCCGAGTTCGCCGAATTTGTGCGTTCTTTGCTCACCAACCCCGCGGAAGCCACCGGCGGCTACTTCACCTACCCGGCGCAGTCCGACTTCAGAGGCTCCCGTACGAGCGAAG
This sequence comes from Torrubiellomyces zombiae, assembly GCA_018831705.1. NCBI lineage: Eukaryota > Fungi > Ascomycota > Sordariomycetes > Hypocreales > Ophiocordycipitaceae > Torrubiellomyces > Torrubiellomyces zombiae. Next base: position 46,136 of record JADHZA010000069.1, on the reverse strand, counting down.
ACCTTATGCTCGTCAAGTTCCCGGAAAACTACATCACCATCGCCATAAGCTTGCTACATCCCCTCTCCTGTGGCAGCAGCCACATCGCCTCCGCCGAGCCCAAGGATTCTCCCGTCATTGATCCCCGCTACCTGAGCAATCCGGCGGACGTCGAGCTCTTGGCCCGACACGTTCGCTACATTGACGCAATCGCCAGGTCCGAGCCGCTGGCGTCTATGCTCAAACCGGGCGGTAAACGCTCCCCCGGTGTCCCGGATGACCTCCGTGAGGTGCCGCTCGACGAGGTCAAGGATTTTGTGAAGGCCTCAGCGAAGAGCACCTTCCACCCCACGAGTACCTGTGCGATGATGCCGCGGGAGAAAGGCGGTGTGGTGGACTCGAGACTCAGGGTCTGGGGCACGAGTCGGTTGCGCGTTGTGGATGCCAGCGTGATTCCTATTATCACGAGGGGGAATACCCAGAGCTCGGTGTATGCTATTGCGGAACGCGCTGCGGATCTGATAAAGCAGGATCTGGCGACTGGAAGGAATTGAAGCATAATTGTAGGACAGTCACATCCCGAGTATGGCCGTGATCCATCAAGGATCCGATTTACATCCAATGGCTTGTTCGAATGGCCATGGAATCGCGTAGATTCGGAAGCAAAAGTCTTTGCCGACTTTATCCTCCCTCCCGGCCCCATTATTATTATCAGCGCTGCTAACTTCATGTTCGTCATTTTCACAACGCGCTGCCTTGATTCGAGCTTTGTGGGAACTAATGATACAACCCTTGATAGCCTGCTGTAGGTGGAAACCGTGCCTCAGTGATCAAAAGCCTGGCTTCGACGCAAAATACCTTCGGCAGTCATCGACTTGACACTGCGGGATGACGTAGACAGGATGTATCGCACGAACTCGATCATCCTCGTCAAATATTTGCTCGCCGTTCATGAAAGGCGACGCAGCCCAATGATCCTCATCCATGTTGGACGTGTCAGCGCGAGGTGCGACCATGCTCCATTTATGCTGCGCCGAGCTTAGACCGGAGAGCACATAGCATGAATGATAGGCGTCCGAGTGCCTGAGACTACATGTTAGAGCGCATGCAATGACGTAGAGCTTTGGAAAGACCACGTACTTGCTCGGCTTGTCCCTAAGTCCTCCACGCTTTGATAGGTCCTGACAGCAGCACATGATGTAGCGGATAAGGCTGTTTCGATCAAAGAGACTGCCGTGTCCCAGCGTTGACGAGAGGTCTGCGCCATCTGCTTCTACCTTTTGAGGCCCCTGAAGACTGGCCTCAATCAGCGGCCAACATCCGCCGACCCAGTGGCTGTAACAGCCATCGACGAGCTTGTTTGTTCGGCCAGAGAACCCGCCCTCAGGAGCATATTGGCGTGAGGAGAGCCAAGACAGAAGTCGCGAGGTATCCAGGAATCTGAGATGATATTAGCCTCGTGAAAGTTGCAGCTTTATCTATTCGAACCGAAAAACTCACTTTGGTATTGAGATATGAGGCGAATCCAGGATAGAAAGACAGCCCAAAGCACAAAAGGCGTATGCACCGTGAGCTTCGATTCCCGGAAACGCTGACACACCTCCCTCGTAGGTTTGGCCTTGGATTCAGAGTATTCGTGGTCAGCTGCAGATGCAAGATGATGTGGGAGGGTGGTCAGACGCATAATGCACAAAACTCACATCGTCCTATCCATTTCGCCAGGCCCTCAAAGAGATGGAAATGGCCCGCAGCGCATGCAGGCGAGTCCGTTGATAGGTCCAGGGGAAGTCTGAGCAGCGAGATGACGACGCTCGCGCAGTAGGCGCCTCTGCAACAACGTTAACACAAGGTGTCACAGCATTCACCGTCCACGTGTTAGGTGGTCTGGTAATACCTCACATCCTCTTCCCCCCCAATCGCCATCCGGAACCCTCCATCGGGCTGCTTGAGCGACGATAGCCACCTCCACATGCTTCTTCTGTCCACCACCTCATAGGCTTCTTCGCCCCCGACCAGGACCAGTGATAGTACCGTGGCGTATGTAGTGGCAAGATGCGAAGTCTGACCGAAGCCCCCGCCAAAGCCTCCCGTCGCATTTTGCATGGGACGCACCGTGTCGACGAGTCTGGAACGATATGTAGTCACGTCCTCTCCGAGCAGGGAGAGCGCCGCCAGACACCAGTAAAAGATCCAGGGTCGGCTGGGGTCGGCAGCCTTGAACATGGGCGGGAGCTCGCCCAGTTGCTTCCGTAAGAAGTTAACATGTCGGTCTCGGTGGAGTGGTGGTATCCCATGCAAGTTGCGATGCTCATGGCCGTATCCCATCAAGAAGGGCAGACATTCCTCGACGGTTTCATCTTGCAGCTGCGAGCTCTCCGTGGTCCACGTGTCTCGTACAGGCGGGCTGGACGTGAAGAGGCCCTGGCTTGCTTGGGCCTCGCCTCCTCCTCCTTCTGATGGAAGCATTGCTGATGCACCGACACGCCGAGAAGACCGGGGCAGCACTGTGGTTTTCCTTGTCTGACGCTGAAATATGACTCGTCTTGGGCGAGAGTGAATGTGACGCTTGTGAAGGTTCATGGGAAGTCTCGCAATCGACTTATCCGCAGACTCCATGCGCCCACGCAATAGAACGTTGGTCACATGCCATCAGCCATCACTTGAATCGTCGCCGTCACAATCAAGAAAACAATCGTCATGATTTGCTCTGCTGTCGCGGCTCATTGCAGGACAATGGAAAGGCGTGCGGTGGAGACGTGATTGTCTTCGGCAATAAATCGGTTATCAAGAATCGCCCTATCCGGCCATTTAACCATGATAGGCTACTGATCGCCTACAACGGGTTGACGAAGGCAGCACAATCGGATCCGGAAGCCGTGGGATTTACGTGACAGAACCATGGAACATAAGTAGAAATGGCATTGCGTTATACTGAGAAGATGGAAAGACCATGATAGAACCAGTGACGAACGCTCAATTCTTTGTCTACACCTGTCTTGAAGGTGAAGGTTGTCCGTGTAGCAATTAGTAGTGTCCAAGTTTGGTCATTGTTGCGAGGGGATTTCAACCACGACCTTTCGCGCCCTTTACGTCAAGAAAAGACACGTGAAGCTGGGGACTGAATGACATGTTCCAGGATCCAGAGTACCTCGTAGCCTGCGTAGAAATCGCATCATACCCGACAATATGGGAGGGCGCGATCAGATCAGGCCAGGCCACGTTTTCCAGGCGGCACATCAGCAACTATAGGTAGACCTGCCCGCTGTTACAAGGAACTGCTCACGTCAGTTGGGGTTTGCCGTGCTTCATCATCTCGTTCCCAGTTGCTGAAGCATGTCTGTCACTCAGACCCTTTGGGTGCAGAATGGTTTCCATGTGTCTATGTACCTACCATGGAAACGGGTCCATGGGCCAGCAGCTATGTCCAAGGCGCGACACGAGTAAGAAAATGGCGTGGGTGTCAGCACAAGAACATGCTGTCTAAGACCACCGTCGCTTAGATGCGCCTGCGTGTCTCTCGTCATGAGCAGGGTGGTCGGACACTTAGCGCATGGCTGGAGGAATGTCCAACCGTCCCGAGCCGACTGATTTAGAGGTTCCGAGCGAGACCATGAAGTTGCAGGTCTTATTAAGAAAGGCACGACAGGCTAGGCAGAAGACAATCAGGTACAAATCGAGCCGTAGGCGCGGAAAGGAAGTTTAGCTGCCACCGACGTTCTAGGCGTTATAATATCTCGATCCTACGATAAGCGTGATGCTACGGCGGCGGACCTCAGCCAACGGAATGCGCTGGTGTCATTCCTGTACTTGTACAAACTGGAGTTGTATGCGTGTAGTCGCAGGGTTGCAACTTGCAGCATAACCGGCGCTCCCGGCCTGATATGGCAGTCCGCCCGCGACCCAGTCCGACCGAGAGGGTGCAGCCTGTTCCTCAGGGACGCGGAGGGCACGCTGCTGGTTGGACGCTGCCAAATTGCCCATGTTTCGTAGCCATTGATCGTGCATCTGCCAGCGAATGTGGCTGGGCCCATGTGATCCTGACCAAGCGGGTATTGACGCAGGGGAGACCCATGTACGAAGGCGGTGGGTTCGGATCTGGTGATTTGTCCGTCTCAGTAGATCTTCGAACTACTACACAACACGTAGCCGTGGTGCTGTCGTGCTAGCAAGAGGGAATGTCACGCATTTGCGGGGATTCGCTCGTAGCTCCCGGGTCTCGAGCAGGCAACGTTCGACCAGGCCTACGTTACCTGTATTAGTACGGACGACTCGTGTCGTGGTGGAGGCAACGGCGGCGGCGGCGGCTCGAGCGGAGCTGATGTTGCCAGCGAGATGGAGAGCCAAGACGACCATGTCCCCGTGATGAGCCAATGTCGTATCACTGATCAATGGAGGGGTGGGTTCCTGGGGAGAGATCCGAGATACTGGGTCGATGGTTTGATGGATAGGCCATCTTGGCGGACGAACCAGAGCTCGGCTTTGGCTCTCTCTCGACTTTCCTCCATCACGCAGAGACCGGCTCCAGCGGGGCCTGATATAATTAAATGTCATTCTGCGGACAGGAAAGAAAGGAGCACGCACCTCTTCGCGAACCCCGCCCGCGAGTGCTGTGTGGAACTCTGCAAGTTTTTTCGTGAGGTGTCAGGCCAATGCATGATCAGCACCTTGGCGGTCTGAAAGTGCAACCTTACTAAGTAGACCGCACAGTGCAAGGTGCTGTGAGCGTTGGTCGACACGTCGGCTGCCTGTATTGCGCATGGTAGGAGCGGGGTGCAGGTGGCTGGGCACGCTGGCACTGACGCTGGCACTGGCACTGACGCTGGCACTGGCTAACCCTGGGCTCTCGGATCCAACGGGGCAAGCTCTCCGAAGTGACGCGGTGACGACGCGTAGGTATAGATTCAGGCTGTCCCGAATTTCCAGCATCTTGCAGTCCAGGCTGAGGCTCGCGCTCAATGGATAAAAAAGATGGCGTTAACAAGAAGCTGGATGGCTGGTGGCAGCGGTTTGCGAGGGCAGGGTCCGTCCTTCGGCTGACAACATAGATCCTGGTTCCCTGGCAATACCTGTATGTAATGTATGTAATACCTAGATAGGCGTCTTAGATAAGCATCTTGCTTCGAATTGATACACGTTAACCGACCCCCAACGTGACAAAGCGGCCACCCTGCGGTGCGGTCCGTTGGAGTTGGTGGCTGTCCGCTAGCCGCAACGGCAATCGAAACCAAGCCCGCCTAGTCATCACTAATAACCGCTGCTGAAAAGCCAAAAGACGCGACGACTCGACTTCAACAGGCGCTTCATTTCCCCTGCCGCGCAATGTGGCCGCTGCGTTCGTGACGGGTAGCTGCAATGTGAGCTCTTCTGCCGCTCGATCCCTTTCACCGCGTCAGAAGTTTTCCCAGTACACGTACGGGAGTCATGCTTGCTTGTAAGTATCTGTATATGCTCAACGCGGACAATAGCATTGTCGTGTGACTTCACACTAGCCGCGATTGAGTATAACTCGACAACCACTACATACTGCTACATACTAACCCACTACACCTGCGATGTCAAGCATACGTCCGTCATCTTCTCTGTCTTAAATCTCACCGAAAGACCGGTTTCTTGTCCACACCGCGAGATGGGATCGGACCCTATTCTCGGCTCCGGAGCAGACTGTATGTAGACGACAATGGAACTCCGGTCTGCCCGGCGTGTCCTTGGAACGACACCGAGGCATGGCATGGGAAGCGCTGCTGATATAATTTCTCCGTAATGACAAGCACGGCAGGCTGCTCACTTGACGCTGCGAGCACGGGGACTGCGTGCAAGTGTGGCACGCAGTTAATTGCCTGTCGCTCGCTCGCATGCCCGCGCGTTACATGGCATATCACGCATGGATAGACTTGCATGAGGCATGCAGTGGCTTGCTGGCCACAACGGACACGAGCGGCCACCACGGGGTGACGGGGAAGAGGGAGGGGGAGAAAAAAGCAACAATGGCTGAAGACCACGTAGCCGTATGCACGCGCCACGGCGGATGGAGAACGTGTGAACGAACCCTACGAGAACCTTTTGACGAACCTGGTGAGCAACCTGGTGAGCCCGGATCATCTGGTGGCGCGCCCTCCTCGCTCACCGATAGCGCCTGTACATACATACATAATGCACCCCCGTGCGTGCCCCCCAAGCCCCCCCCATGCTACCCGGAATGGGGGCCCCGTACTGTATGCCAGACTGTGATCTCGGACCACCAGAATACAGCGGTCGCCCCTAGTGGCAGCGTAGAGATCTGCAAAAGCGTTGATTGGGCGGCTCCGAGGCACTCGCTCTCTGTACCGCTCCACTGTCGTGCAGATGCACAAGCGCCATCGATGTCCGCCATTGGCTGCGGTTTCCGGTTTGGGGCTGGACGAGCTCACCGCCTCTTCGAACCCCCCCCCGTGGTCCCCTCCGTGTCTCCGTCGACATGCCATTCGGTCGAGCCAAGTACTCTCTCGCCCACGTCCAGAGCCCTCGTGGGGAGTGCCGAGCTATCTCGCCCGCGGCCGGGACTGAGTAGAGCTCTCTCTCACGCTCTCATACTCTCACACTATCTCTCTCTCGCAGAACTCCCTCATGCCAATTCCCTGTCACCTCTCCCGTCTTCTTCCCTACACCTCTCAGGGACTTCACGAAAGAGCGGTGTCACCCGCTCCTCACCTCCCACGGTATCGACAGTATTTGCGTCCGAGAATCTTCCTAGCTCTCTCGTCAGCATGACCCTCGACTTCAACCTTAACCATCGGGGCGATGCCTCCTTACTCGATTTGACTTTCGACCAGCATCATCGGGATCACGCAGCCTTCGCGTTTTCATCATCAGGCCGCCTTTCGAGTTCCGTGGGCGCCGCAGCTATCATGACAAACGCACATTCCTGGGCAATGCCACTCGATATGGCGACGACGACAAATAATCCCCAAGGCCCTCCCACGAGCTCTTCAGAAGAGTATCAAGGAAGCTCTCCGTTGTCACATACGTCGAGCCCTCAAAGCCAGCACTCTTCGCTACAACAATCGCCCTTTCAGCAAGCCTCGAATCCCCTGACCGATTGGGCGTTGCAGCAGCAGCAACAGCAACAACAGCAGCAACAACAACAGCAGCATCATCACTTCCATCATCATTCTCAACAAGCCTCTGCGGCGCAACACCAGAACCATCCGCAACTCCCAGCTCCTGATTTGTCTCAATTTTTGCCGCAGCAGTTGATAGGATTCAATCCCTACCAACCCGCCTTCCAGCCTGATCCTCTCGAGTACCTACCGACGACGCAGGCTGCTCTTCAGACCGGCCTCCTGGAGTCTCCGTTCACTGCCATGCCTGCTATGGATGACACCGCCCGAGTTATGCAATGGGGGAACGCTGGCATGGACAACTGGCAAGAGTTGACTGCTTCTCTGCAGCTTGAAGGGGTTTCTCGACTGAGCAGCGTCGGCAGCAATTCACCCACTGGAACGTATCTCGAGGTTCTGTCGTCAACCGGCGAAGGATGGGCCGGTGAAGGATGGACTTTGGTTGACCTGCAGTCGGGATTCGATCAGTTTCAGCAAGCCCAGGCACAGAATGCTGCCATCTTCAATCCATCGCAAACATTGCACCTGAGGAGCAACTCTGATTCTTCCGAAGGACGCAGCTCGCTGGAACTCGGGGGGAGTTTTGAGGAGATGCAACCGTTTTCCTTTTCGCCCTTCTCTCCCGATTCTGATGGCCATGCGGACAACCACAGCCACCGCAACTGCTTTTCTGGAGAGAGTCACCATCATCATGCCCAAGACCTGAGCCCGGCCGCCGTTACCCCTGTGTCAGTCAAACCCGAGCGTCCCATCTCGACTCGTCATAGCCCCGGCAGCGGGTCTGGGTCTGTAACCCCTCCCTCGGCTAGTTCACGGAGGAACTCTGGTCCACGGAGGAGTCCTATTGCCAAGAACACGAGCAAGGCCATTGTTCGCCGCACCTCCAACGGGAAAAAGGATGGTGTTGTTGTCGAGAAGAAGGTCGGTCGAAGAAAGGGACCGCTTTTGCCTGAGCAGCGAAAACAAGCCAGCGAGATAAGGAAGCTGCGAGCTTGTTTGCGATGCAAATTCCTCAAGAAGACTTGTGATAAGGGAGAGCCTTGCGCAGGATGCCAGCCATCGCACGCCCGCCTCTGGCAGGTGCCTTGCACCAGAATCGATATCAAGGATATTGGATACTTCATGAAGGACTGGAAGGCCGACTACGAGCGGCATCTCGACGTTGGCGTGTCAATCTACAACGTCAAGGGATTCTCATCCAAGGAGTCACTCATGTGGATTACCCACGGTTATGGATTTGCTCTTCCCGTCATGGTCCGCGAAGTATACGTTGCCGACGACGGCTGTTTCTCCATGGAGTGGGTTGAGTCAAGCGCACAGAACCCGGACCCTATAGACTTTTACACGAGGACCGAAAAGCTCGATGTTGGAGCCGAGGGTGTTCGCATCGACGCACTCAAGGAGTACTTGGATAAGCACATTGATGGCCCCTTTGAGGATTTCATCGACGACCACTTTGAAGGCACAAAATTCATCACCGAAATTCTCAAGACGGCCCATCGCTATTACGTCAAGGAGCGCATGCCCGTCATTAAGAAGGCGCTGAAACTGGTTCTGGCCTACAACCTGACCATGCACATCACCATGATCGAAAACCAGGGCTCAGAAGTATCGCTGGACGGCCAAATCGACGACGAGGACTCCAAGTTCTACGGTCGTACCGTCGCGCCCGTGATGATCAATTTCCAGATCAAGTGCGCCCTCGCAGACATGTGGCGAGACCTGCAAAAGGACATTCTGGAAGAGCTTTCCTCGCTTTACTCTGGGGTGTACAGCGGCGAGAAGATGAAGAATTGGCCGACCATCTTCATGTTGGCTTCGATTCTTCTCGCGGTCTGGGAAGAGATGCAGTTTGATTGCCACTACCGAGTGCCAGACCCCTTGGTCGTCGACAAATTCTGCAACGATATGGAGACAACTCCGGTCGGGGTCATCGTCGGTCTCTTCCACGCCATTTCTCAGAAGCTGCCGGCCTTTTCGGACTGGGATACGCAGCAGCACGGCCAGCTGCTTCACAACAATGTGTCTGTTTGCGAAGCTATGACGGAAGTGCGACAGCATGTCATTCAGCATGGTACGTATAAGACTTGGTCGAGATGCAATCGTCTTGACAAAGGAATCCAAATCCCACGCCTTTGTGATCATCAGACTGACAGTCGACGCAGAGGACTATCTTCGAACTCGTAAAGAGGCCAAATTTGATGCTGGTGATTTTGATTCGCTGTCCAACAAATTCTTGTCGAAGCTCGTCATCCGGGCGAACTGAGCATCTCGAACGTTGCCCGCTCATAGACGAGCCTCGAATTCTCATTTGTTCTTTTTCTTTCTTGTCATTGCGTTGCCCGTTGATATTGTTCTTGAAACACTTCCTCATTCTTGGCGACCATACAGCGACGGCGTTTTGTTGCGACTGCAGCGGAGCGGTCAAGACTACGGTATCGGTCATGGGTTGGTTCGTGGCTTTCCTGAAGCCCAGGAACGCCCAGTTTTGTTTACTGCCTTTTTTTTCTTTTACGGCCAGTCACCGTGGCACGACACGAAGAACCTGAGATACGGTACACATCTTTGTTATGACCCTGCGACGACTTGACTCCTATGAATGTATGACTTGAAGAAGACAGCTATTCATGACGAGCGTTGTTTTTTCTTGAAGAGATGGTTGGCACGATCGGTTTGAAGGAAGAGCCGCCATGAGTACACACGCGGTGCCCTTACCTGCACTATAGGAGGATCATGGGATATGAGAAATGTCTAGAAAGACTGTTTATGTGGAAAGTTGCACATGGAAATTGAGAATCTGATTTGGAGCAAGCGACTTCTGCGTGGGAATTGGTAGAGCGATATTGGAGATTTCATGACTCTGGTGGTTGCTATTAGTCAACATGCCTAGATGAACACTGATTGAACTCGACTCGAACGAGTAAGCTCTGGAAGTAGGCGTGAATGCCGGTGGGCTCGAGAAATAACAATGGTCAGACAGACACCAGGCTCTACGATCTAGGACCGGCAGTGGTAGCTCCCTATGTAGACCAATCGTGGCCACGCGTCTTGCTTGGTGTATGGTCAAAAATTGACTGGGGATCGTCCATGCTTTGACGACATTGTACTGTACCACTTCCCCATGGACCCCTGCCTCCCAGCGTGGAGACACAGCAAAGTCCAACAGGACAACACGACAGGCAGGACAAAGTTATGCGGATGATTAAACAATTCTGCGACTGGCAATTGGTTTGGAGAATGGAAGTTTGCATTGCCCTCATTTGTCTAGGGGAGTTTGCGGCTTCCTTGGAGTGCCAAATGGCTGGGTGAACAGCCGCTCTGCCTCCGAATGGACCCCGGACCTGACGATGACGTCGTCGTATGGCGTCGTTCATTCGTGGGGGAGCGGCTGAGCTTGACCGCTGGACGCTGGTACGTTAGAAGCCGTTAACGCGCGGTAAGAGTTGCATGGATGGTGCAGAAGTCGAATACATCATGATGAAAATTTTGTAGAGCCGCGAAATGATTTTCACGGACCGCCGAGGTGCTCGCATTCGCCACTTCGCCATTCGGCCACGTGCGAACAAGTTGCTGTGGCTTCCCGAATCGGCATCTGAGTCATCTCGATCAGTCTAGAAGAGTGGAGAACAAGATACATGCATAGTATTCTCGGCCTCGCGGCGCTTCGTGCTTTTTCGTAGGTCGTGGTGTTTCACGACTACGTATGTACGTGGGACCGTTGCAGTAGTCAGTACAGTAATAGGCTTTTTTGACCGATGGAGAAAACAATAGGTAGAGCCTGGAGATGACGCTTCATCAAGCACAAACGCATGCGAGCAACATTGACGGCTGGCTAATAACAACTGCATCCGGACCAGAACTTACAGGGAGCGAGGCAAAGAGCGCGACTGAACAGACCCACTTATAGGTTCATTGTACATAGTACTTGTATGGTCCTCGATCCCCCACGCAAAACACATGGGAGCGCGGACGCGTGTAGGTAGCTAGTACCAAAGCAACTCGCGCTACTTGTACTGGAAGCAAACAGGTGACCCGTCACACAAGGCCATTCTTCTGGATCCTTCGGTACGTCTCTCTCTGGCTGATTGGCTGATCAATCACTGTCTTCATGCGTTGGGAGGCCGCGCCTGCGCCACCTGAACGGACAGGGCGGGAGTCACTTCGCCCACCCGCTCTGCCTCCTTCTTCCCCCGCCCATTCACTGCCTACTACCTATATAACACGACTCATCCCATCCTCGCCTACCATCCTGTTCCTCCTCTCACCTACCAACTTCTTCTCGCACCGCGTCAGATCCTTTCCGACTCTCAACGTCTGTGCCGGATACTTATCTCTTGCTTCCTCCAAGACCTCTGTTTCGTTTTAAGCAATCATACACACGCATTCGCAACCATGCAGATCTTCGTGAAGACGCTCACGGGCAAGACCATCACCCTCGAGGTGGAGTCTTCCGACACCATCGACAACGTCAAATCCAAGATTCAAGACAAGGAAGGCATCCCGCCCGATCAACAGCGCTTGATCTTCGCCGGCAAGCAACTCGAAGATGGCCGCACTCTTTCTGATTACAACATCCAGAAGGAGTCCACCTTGCACTTGGTCCTCCGCCTCCGCGGTGGTATGCAAATATGTGAGTCACTTTTCTCTGCTCTCGTGTTTGCTACTTGGGCATCGTTCTGACCTATTTCTGTAGTCGTCAAGACGCTCACTGGCAAGACCATCACCCTCGAGGTGGAGTCTTCCGACACTATCGACAACGTCAAGTCCAAGATTCAGGACAAGGAAGGCATCCCTCCTGATCAGCAGCGCTTGATCTTTGCTGGAAAACAGCTCGAGGATGGCCGAACGCTGTCCGACTACAACATTCAGAAGGAGTCAACCCTCCACTTGGTCCTTCGCCTCCGAGGTGGAATGCAGATCTTTGTCAAGACTTTGACTGGCAAGACCATCACTTTGGAAGTGGAATCATCAGATACCATTGACAATGTCAAGTCGAAGATCCAAGACAAGGAAGGTATTCCTCCGGACCAGCAACGTCTCATCTTTGCTGGTAAGCAGCTCGAGGACGGTCGAACTCTGAGCGACTACAACATCCAGAAGGAATCTACTCTGCACCTTGTCCTCAGGTTGCGTGGTGGAATGCAGATTTTCGTCAAGACTCTCACAGGGAAGACGATCACGCTGGAAGTTGAATCCAGTGACACCATCGACAACGTCAAGTCAAAAATTCAGGACAAGGAGGGCATTCCTCCCGACCAGCAACGTCTCATCTTTGCTGGCAAGCAGCTGGAGGACGGTCGCACCCTGAGCGACTACAACATCCAGAAGGAGAGCACCCTGCATCTTGTCCTCCGTCTGCGTGGTGGTCAGTAAACAGGCTTCGTGTGTCGATAATGATTGAATGGTAGTGGTCGCGTGTAAAGCGGCTATGGATTAGGAGAGGCGTCTTTGTTTTTATTTTAGCTCGGGGGAGTTTCGAGCGGCAACTGGCTCAATTCAACAACGACAGTGTTGCTTTACACATTTGGTAGATCATCTTCGTTCCGCCATGAATGCGGCGCCAATACAAACTTGATGGTTGTCCAGTCCAATATTCGCCCTTGTAAAATCACCTACATAGCCTCCAGTGAGTGCTCTTGGTTGGATGTGAACGAATGATGAGTGTCTCGGAACAGCGGGGTGATGACCAAGGCAGCGATGACGAAGACAGCCACGACAGCCTCGTCCCCACTTGCATCCGATAGCTCTTATCGACAACAATCTGCCCAGCATCTGCGAGCACCTGCGCTTTGCGACCCATAGCGGCTCTCTTGCAACTACGTCCCCTCGCATCTCGTACCTTTCGAGTCATCGCGAGCGAGCGAGGGCAGTCATGCGTCACAAATCTCCATGGGCAAGCCTGACCCTATGGTATTGTTGGCTGCCCGCGTTGACCTCTCGCATTCGATCGTTGCAGGCTCCTTGACCTAGATCTATTTCCTCCCTCAAAACACATCCAACGTCTTTGCACCTTCAATATATACCCGCAGGCCATGACTTTCTACTTCTATCACCTGAAGTTGGAACTTTATCCCTCGTCGAGTCCGGCAGCTCATCGCTCAACTGCAGTCGCCAACGAGAGCAAGATCTGGCTGCCATCATCAGGAGCCAGCCTATTCGACGACTTGCCAGCGCACCCGAGGCCCAAGCCACCCACGATCAGAGCCATTCCACCGTACAGCGAGTTTGATATTGAATCGGGAGGACGGAAAGGCCTTCAGCGACAAGTCAACCAGCCTGTGCCCAGTGAACACTCAAGTGTGATAGATTGTGGAACTAGGAGACCGCCACTGGGCGACCACTCACAACCTCCGAACGTTGCATCAGGTGGTCAAAGGCTATACGAATTCGAATTCAACTCTTCCCCATCTCATACTGCAGCTTCCACCGGGAAAGCCGTCGTTCAAGATTGGCGATTCGGCCGCGTGAGCGTTGAGACTCTGGACTTGAATTCTAGCGACAACATGGCGGGCGTATCCGGTCGATCGAGACAACCTGGCGCAGCTCCAGCGCTAGGCCCGTCCTTCAGTGGTGCAGGAACAGCAACAAGGGCAGAGTGGTTGCCTCTGGATACCGAGACGAAGAACACGGAGCTTGGTTGGGGCGTGGTCCATTTTTATCGAGAAGGAGACGAAACGCTGGCGCGGAGAACGGCCGAAGAAATGGAAGGCGATGGTGCGGGTATAGATGCTGAGAGTTCTGACTCTGAAGACTTTACGACACTGTGCATACCTGCTGTGCCAGCCTACATGTCGCCAAGCGATTTTTTGGGCTTCATCGGCACGCGGTGGAAGGAGGACATCAGTCATTGTCGGATGATTATGACGTCCAAAATGAACCGATACCTTGCCTTGCTCAAATTTCGCGATGGGGAACGTGCCAAAGCGTGGAAGCGGGAGTTTGATGGAAAGGTTTTCAATCCGATGGAAGTGAGTCCTCCACATTTGGATGCGGGAGCCCGGTTCATTGATGTTGACTGTTGTTGAACCAGCCTCAAATCTGCCATGTCGTCTTTGTCAGGTCCATCACGTTCGAGACACCTACGCCCCCGAATCGCTTGCCGGGCTTCTCGACACCGAGGGCTGCCGTCTCGAGCAGCCTGCGACCGTTCCCTCCGCCAACGCCGAACCTCATTGAGCTGCCTACTTGTCCCGTTTGTCTGGAGCGGATGGACGAGACAAATGGTCTCATGACTGTTCCCTGCTCTCACGTGTTTCATTGCGCCTGTCTACAGAATTGGAGAGGTGCCGGCTGCCCCGTCTGTCGATTCACAAATGCAAATTCGCAAGCATCCGGTATCAACGCAAACGATCCCTATTCGCAGCCGTTTGGCTCGCCTGTCTCCAATCTCTGTAGCGTGTGCGACTGTGTCGACGACTTGTGGATATGCCTCATCTGCGGCCACGTTGGCTGCGGTCGCTACAAAGGCGGCCACGCCAAGGATCACTGGAAAGAAACAGCACACAGCTTTGCGCTGGAGTTGGAGACACAGCATGTATGGGACTATGCCGGCGACATGTGGGTGCATCGCCTGATAAGGGACAAGGGTGATGGGAAAGTCGTGGAGCTTCCTGGAAGAAGTCATACCGATGGACAAAACTCGGACGAGGACGTCGTGCCACGAGCCAAGCTGGAGAACATCGGGCTGGAGTACACGCACCTCATCACCAGCCAGCTCGAGTCGCAGCGAGCATACTACGAGGGAATGCTTAACAAAGCCGTGGACAAGGCGGCCGAAGCGTCGGCAGCAGCCGAGAAAAACGCCATGCAGTCCTCCAAGGCTACAGAGAGGCTCGACGACCTGGAAGCTAAGTACAAGACGCTCAGCACGGAGACTATACCCCAACTAGAGCGTGAGCTGGCGCGAGAAAGAAGCAAGGCCGGCAAGGGCGAGAACCTGGCACGAAGCTTGGGCAAGTCTCTCCAAGAGGAAAAGAGACTGAACGAGGGCTTGATGAAGCGCATCGAACATGTGGGGTCGGATAACGAGACGGTGCGCAAGGAGCTGGAGGCGCTGAAAGTGGAAAACGCGGAATTGAAGGAGATGAACCGGGATCTCAGCATGTTTATATCGGGACAGCAAAAGCTGAAAGAGTTGGAGAGCGAAGGCAAGGTCGAAGAGGGGGAACTTGAGGGGGGCAGCGTGAGTGTAGCGGAGAGGAAGAAGGGTAAAAGGAAGGGGAACAAATAAGTGAGCATCATAGATAAGGTCAAGTCGGTGTGATAGGATCTTGGGTTTCTCAAACCAGAAATCAATGTCTACCACCTCGCAGAGCTTGGTCCGATTCTACGAGGGGGACTTATTCTTATGGGTGTAGGGAGGCGGCAGCCGATAGGTCCCGGGACCACGGAAAGGGAGCCAAGAGCCCAGCGACGCCAGCCAGACCTATTACCTACTTGCCAGCGCCCCTTTGTCTTTCCGCTCTACACCGTACTCTCTTTTGCATCGCAATCTAGATTGTGTTCCTTTTTCTCGACGGAAGGCTAGAGGAAAACGATGTGCCTGTCATTGGAGACGAGATCAAGCTTGCCTAGGCTCAAGTGCTCATCCAGCTTCTCAGCTTCTCAGCTTGCATCACATGTCGAAGAAAACACCTTCTAGAAGTATTATCGGCACCGGCCGCACGTACATAGTGGAGGTACATACATAGGTATTATATACTAACTTTGGTGCTACGCCAGGGCCGCTGCAAGCACTTAGCTGATAAGCTAGGGAAGACTACCCATAGCTCGGTAGTAGTAGTAATATTAAAAAGGCATTCTTGCCGAGATGAATGTCACGTCACGTTGCAGGTGGAACTACTTTAAATATTCCTCAGTTGCAGTACGGAGTGCTTGCAAGTCAGAAGAAAAGGGAGAATTGCCATCACGAGAGACCGAGGAAAGTTCAATTGCGAAACCCCCGGTGCGGCGTGATCGAGGAGCTTGTCTTCCAACACAGTTAGCGGGTGAGATTTAGCTTCTCGGAGCTGGTGTGGCGGCCACCACCAACCTTGGCGCTCTCCCCGCGCTTCTTATCCCTCTCTCCCACCACCACCACCCTTGCGGCGCGCTGTTCAAGCTTGCTTCTTCACACAGCTGTCAACTTCCCGCGCTGGCTGCTTCGCCCTACGGTTCTTCTGACGTGGATAAAGCTCCGCCCTCTGAAGACGTTTCTTTTGTCTCGCTGGCTGCTCGTTGCAAAGGGCTCCTCCTATCGACATCGTTCAGTCATGGCCCCCTCGGACGGCCGTCCTCCCGCGGATTCTGCGTCTGCCGAGGCAGCTCAGCCAGATGATGCGCCGCAGAAGGAGCTGTATCCCATGGTGACGTGGAAATACGATCTCTTTCTGTACATCATTGGCAATCTGGTCGACATGTTCTTTCGAGAAGTCGTCCCTCGAGGCTCGTGGCGCGTGCCGCAGTCGGGGCCCGTGCTCTTTGTTGCTGCGCCGCATGCGAATCAGGTATGTTTGCTCTTGGGGTTGTTATCTACCATGTTTCCGGAGCGCACTGCAAGAGTTGGCTGTTGCTGACATGTGATGGCGTCCTATCTAGTTTGTCGACGCCCTGATCCTGCAACGAACGCTACGCCACGACGCCAACCGTCGAGTCTCGCTCCTCATTGCCCAGAAATCAGTCCACGGCTTCATCGGCTGGGGATCCCGCCAGGTGGGCTCCGTGCCTGTCGGCCGAGCTCAAGATGCGGCAAAACCGGCCACGGGCACCATCTACCTTCCCGACCCGGTCGACGACCCAATGCTCGTCCGGGGCGTCGGTACAAAGTTCGGAGAAGGCGAGGGCGAGGTGCAAGGCATGTTGTTTCTGCCCTCTGGGAAGAACACCACGGGGGCGAGTGTCGATGTCGCGCAGATTCTCGGACCAGAGGAAGTCCGGATAAAGAGACCCTTCAAAGGCAAGCTGGCCATGCAGCAGCTCACTGGCCGCGAGGACATCGACGACGAAGGGTGTCTCACCAACACCGCCCTCAAGGGGCCCGCTCCGGGCTACCAGGGCACCAAGTACAAAATGGCGCCTCACATCGATCAGACCAAGGTGTACGAGGCCGTCTTCTCCCGACTCAAGAACGGCGGCTGTGTGGG
This sequence comes from Torrubiellomyces zombiae, assembly GCA_018831705.1. NCBI lineage: Eukaryota > Fungi > Ascomycota > Sordariomycetes > Hypocreales > Ophiocordycipitaceae > Torrubiellomyces > Torrubiellomyces zombiae. The sequence continues at coordinate 28,939 of JADHZA010000069.1, read as the reverse complement.
GATTTTCCCCGAAGGCGGCAGCCATGATCGCACGGAGCTGCTGCCTCTCAAAGCTGGCGTCGCCATCATGGCTCTAGGCACGCTGGCTGAATCACCCAACTGCGGATTGAAGATCGTGCCGGTGGGCATGAATTACTTTCACGCGCACAAGTTCAGGTCGCGCGCCGTCGTCGAGTTCGGAACCCCCTTCGAAATCCCCCCGCATCTGGTCGAGCTCTACCGCGATAACCAACGGAGAGAGGCCATCGGACAGGTCATCGACACCGTCTACCAGGCGCTGAGCGCCGTCACCGTCTCGGCGCCCGACTACGACACCTTGATGGTCATCCAGGCCGCTCGACGGCTCTACAACCCCACCGGCAAGAAGCTGCCGCTGCCCATCGTGGTCGAGCTCAACCGACGGCTGGCCATGGGATACGAGCGCTACAAAGATGACGAGCGGATCGCGTCGCTTTCCAAGTCGGTCAAGGATTACAACTCGCAGCTACGCTACTTGAGTCTCAAGGACCATCAGGTTCAGTACGCGCGCATGTCCATCCTCAAGGTGCTGTTCCTCTTCGTCTACCGTTCGGTGAAGCTTTTGATCCTCTTCGTCTGCACCGTCCCCGGCCTGCTCCTCTTCGCGCCCGTCTTCGTGGCTACCAAGATCATCAGCCGCCAGAAAGCCAAGGCGGCGCTGGCCGGATCCACCGTCAAGATCCGCGGCCGCGACGTCATGGCTACGTGGAAGATACTCGTTGCCTTGGGTCTGGCACCCACGCTTTACCACATCTACTCCATCGTCGTCGTCGGCAAGGTGTGGCACGATCGACTTTGGGGACACGTGCCGCCGTGGGTGCCGCTGTGGCTCGTGTACATTGCCATCTGGCCCGCCATGCTGGGCATCACGTTTGCAGCCCTGCGCTTCGGAGAGGTAGGCATGGACATTTTCAAATCGCTCCGGCCGCTGGTTCTGTGCCTGGTGCCAACATCCGACTTCAACATCCACACGCTGCGGCTCAGACGCGCCGAGCTGAGCGCCCAGGTGACTGACCTGATCAACACGCTCGGCCCGGAGATGTTCCCCGACTTCGACAAGACTCGTCTGCTGCCCGACATGTCCAAGCTCGAGAGCGGCGGCGTAACGCCCAGCACGCACAAGCGTCGCGACAGCGACCAGTCCAGCGTCGCGGCGGACCTCGAATCCCCGCCGCGCATGCTCTCCCGACGCAGCACCACGCAGTCCAGTCGAGCCTTGCCGCGCAACGATTCCTTCAGCAACATCGGCTCCGTGGGCATCTTCTCCACGCGGCCCCCCTCACGATCCAGGAGTCGGTCGCGACCAACCAGCGCAGGTGGCGGGTTCGGGTCGGGCGGCTTCCCCATCACGGGCTTCACCACGCTCGACTCAGCGGGCGGCTTCGACGAAGCCAGCAGGAAGATTAGAGAAGCGATGAAGGATCGAAGAAGACGGTCGGAACAGATTCTCAAGAAGCGTGGTGCGGAAGTGAGCGACGAGGATAATAGCAGCGAGGAGGAAAATGGGTATGGAGAGGCGAGGAAGAAAAACTTGTGATTTTGGAGACCGGTGCTAAAGCTAGAAATCTATCTCTCCTCGAGCGGCGTTGCATGCTGTACTCTCGTTGCTGTTCTGCGCATTCGTGAATGCACAATTTTGAACTTGTTGCCTGTCTACTACTTGTTCTTTATTTCTGCTCCCTGTTGCCAGGCACGGCGGAAGCAAAAGCGCACCCAAGTCATCCTCGGTGACATCGTGCGCATCTGCGTGGCTGAGCGTTTGATCTACCTGTGCCCCCCAGGCAGCCGAAAGTCTACGTATGACGCTATACTCAGATTCACCGAACGGGGGGGAGGGGGGATTAGCCCCTACCATAATAAGCAGGGATCGAGCAAACCCTCTTTTTTGACAATAGGAGTCAAGAGCTGTGTTGGTTGGTAAGTTTCGATCCTGCGTATTAGGTATGATGGGATCGGTTTCCGCACGAGACAGCAGTCTTGTCTGGCCAAGCTGGTCGCGTGCGCTCATCGGCCAGTCCCTCGCTCGGAGATCGACGGCCGGAGTGCGACACTAGGATCGGTCTGTCGGCACGGGTTAGTTTGGTGAAAGCCCCCCCCCCTTGCAGATTTCAACGGTTTTGAGCGTACCCTATAAGACGTGTGTTAATGGTCACCGAGGTATAAATATGGAAAGAGAGGCGGTCTTTTATCTTGCGTCTTTTCTCCCATGGCCTCTGGAAACGACTGTTCTGCTCTGCGTGGAGGATACGACAGCAGGTACTACTACTCATCAAGTGCGTGGTGCGGTACGGAGAAAAGGGCAAAGGATTCCCTCGGCGCGGCTCGGATCTGATAACGGGGTGTCTGGTCACTTATCAATCAGTCTCACCACGCGACTTACGACGCACTATTCGCGGCGAGAACCTGCGCCTGCTTCAGACATTGCACAGGGAAATCTGGAAAATACAGCAGGGTGACACAATCCCTTACCTTGTAGGTTGGGATTCGACATATTCTCGTCGAGCAAAGAGTTGTCCAGCCCCATGAACAACAACCTTGATTAAACGGACATCCATCTTCTTCCTTCTACTTGCGGCCCCCACCGCCGCTCATTTCCAGCCGTTTGATCCGAGGATAAGGGAAAAACCAGGTTTCTCCATTTAAAAGCACCCCCCCTGGCCCTCCTCCCCACACTTTGGCCATGAGTGCCGCAACAACTTCATCCTTCCCCTCGCGCAAGAGCAGGATGACCACGTCGCTCAGGGCGCTCGTCTCGTCGGTCCTGGGCAACGGTCACAGCCCGTCCGACGCGCTGCGGCTCTTCGACAAGACGGATCCCGCCGTCGACGGCGACGAGTGTCTTCACGACTGCGACAGCTGCACCGTCCGCTACCCGGCCAAGTTCAAGGTCGAGGAGGACGATGCGCTCTACGGCCACGTCAAGGGCTGGAGCACGCATCTGCTCGTCGCCACCGGAAAGGCCGATTGGGTCAGGGATGTCGAGGACGAGAAGGGCAGTGTCATGGAGGCGGTGGGCAAGGCGAGTGCGCCGAGGAATGGGGTGAGTTTTTTTATTTATTTATTTTTATTTTATTTTTTGCCACGGAGAGCAAGAGAGAAGTTGCTAATCGACGTGTGCCTTGACGCAGAGGATGATGCTCTCGGCTTCCAACATTCCCACCCCCCACGATACCAGCGACTACTCCGAACCCACGACGGTGCTCCTCCTGCCTGCGTTTGTCGTCGTGGAAAACGTCCAGCCGGGGAATGTGTCGACGCTCATCGAAAAGATTGTCGATGCCGCTCCCACGAATACGACGCCTCTCCACGACGACTCGTCAGAACCCCCGACCATACCGCCTAATACCTTGTCGATCCCCAGCCCCAAGCCCTCCATGCCGGCTCTGACTCTGCGACCGAGCCCGCACCGCGCCCTCATCCTACTCTGCAGCCAGCGCACGCGCGATGCACGATGCGGACAGAGCGCCCCGCTGCTCCGCAAGGAACTCGAGCGTCATCTGCGTCCGCTGGGCCTCCATCGAGATCTGCACGACGAGCGACCCGGCGGCGTGGGCATCTATTTTATAAGTCACGTCGGCGGGCACAAGTACTCGGCCAATGTCATGGTGTATCGACGGCCGAACGCCTTTGGACAGGACGAGGGCGGAGACGAGAGCGTGCAAGGGGACGGCGCGGGGGCAGGGCAGTGCATTTGGCTGGCGAGGGTGAGGCCCGAGGATTGCGAGAATCTCGTCCGCTTTACCGTGCTCAAGGGGAAGGTGGTCAAGCCGGAGCGGCAGTTGAGGGGTGGCTTTGATCGGGGCAAGGGCATGACGAGCTGGTAACCAGGGATGGGAGAGGCTGTTCAACATGTTTTTTTTCCATAGAGGGAGGGATAGAGGCGACGTAGATATTCGTGCAAGCAAGTTGTGGGTGTAGAGGGTGCGAGAAGAATGCGGCGCCGGTGGGCCCCGGGGCCGGGTGTCCGGGACTATCCATCCGCAACAGCCTGGACAGTCTACATGTATGTAGATGAATGCTCAATGACTATTTATTTACTCTCAAGCTTTGATTCTTGACTTGTCATGATGATGATGGTGATGATGATGGTGATGATGATGATGGTGATGATGATGATGGTGATGATGATGATGATGATGATGCTGATGATGATGCTGATCCCTCGTCCAAATCCTCTATCAACATTTGCAACCCTGTCCCCCCACGTAGATGGCGTAACCTGACATGATGCAACTGAATTCCTTCTCTTGCGCCGCCATGACCATTGTCCCCCCATGATATATCCATGACCCAAGGATTGATGAAAGAAAAGTAGTCCTCCCACGCTGTGAATCCCAACCCAGTAGAAAACGCCCTATGCTATGAGACCTGTCCTTCTGCTGAAGAGGACGGATATGTACAATTCAATTCCATGGTCGCTGTGTAGCAGAGCAAGACACATTTCTTCCTGCCTTTTGATCTCCCCTTCATATTTTCGTTTTTCCCCCCATCGTCCGTTTATCGATCGACGATAGACCGGCTGGAGCTGCTCCCGCTCGTGTCCGTGGAGCCAACGTTTCCCCGGGCAATCTGCACGGCTTTGTAGATGCCGAACGCGAGGAGGGCGAGCAACACGAACAGCACGATGATGATGACGGCGATGACGTGGTTGCGCTGCATCGTGGAGGAGGTTGCGACACTGTTGAGCACAATGTTTAGCAGATGGCGACTTTTGGTGGTCAGAAGCTTCGCGAATACATACCGAGCGTGGTGTGGTGTGGGTGGGTGGAAGTGTATGTCAGTCGGCAGAAAGCTTCGAGATACCCGTTGTCGAGAGGATGCGAGTTTCAGCCACAGTCTACGGGAAATGTCACAAAGATGTGGTGGCCGCCGACGAGACTTGGAATGAAGAAGGGGGATTTAGGTATAGATTAGAGCTGGTCAGGTACGGAGTATGTAGAAGGGGAAATGGCGTCGTGGCCTCATATAGGCTCCTACATGCTCTCCCGACCACCTTCTTTTTGGCTGGCGTCGTCAATGGAAAATTACCTGTATGAGGGCTGCTCCACGCGTTAGGGGTCGGAAATCGCATGGCTGGGCAACGGGACCAGGCACCACGTCATGGACAATTTAAGTGTTCCATTTGCCCGTAAGCTTCACAGGGGAATGAACCACTTAAATTGTCCATGACTAGCCAGGGTGTGCTGTCCGTTGGCCCAGCCACCCCGCAACGGCTGGCGCTTCCCAAGGCCGAGGCAGGGGTCCCGTCACTGTCAGTGTGCCTGGACATGTATGTAGGAAGGATACGTAATGGCCCATCTTGGTTGCAGTGCAACCGCTCATGGCAAACTTGGTCTTTTTGTCATCCCCGCGAGAGATTCCCATCATCCAGAGATGTAGCTAATACTGGTGATCGTTTTCTTCATCTTCGATAAGCAATTGTACATGCAAAAAAAAAGGAGCCCCTGCCTCCTGACCTCGTCCTCGCGTGCGTCCCATCCTCCAAGCAAAAACATACTGCTTCCGCTTAAGCTAGCTTCCAGACCTCCGACCAACTATACAGCCGCAATCGCATCGAATCTACAAGAAACTTGTTGGAGCAGGAGATTACGTCTTCTCCTTCAAACGCTCCTTGCCTAAAGCTATCTCCTCCTCTCATCAAACATGCTTCCGTCCCTTCACAAACCCCTGTCTTCATCTTCTCAGCCTTCCGTGGAAGTTTGTGCCGTTGTCTCCTAGACCAGGAAGGCGTCGGCTCGGCTGCAGCGTCCTCACGTATTTCAGATATCTGCCGCTTTGTTGTCATCCCTCACAATCTTAACGTGGCGTTCGTAGAATTGGAGCATCTGCGCATTCCCCGTCAGTCAACAACGGCAACCTCCCTCGTGGCCGGCCAGATGTGTAGTGTAGTCCTACCTTTTGCGGACACTTCTTGTATATCACCGTCGTGTCGTGCTTGGTCTTCTTGCCGTTCTTCCAGATCAAATACACCACCAATTTGCCACTGCCTTCGTCCTCGCACGCATCAATAGTCTCGATGTCGTCCTCCCAAGAGCCCGCAGGCGGTGCCCACTGCTTCGCCGTCACCGGCGGTGTCGAGTCCAGCGGATGCGCCCCGTTCTTTCGGGACCGCTTCGTCGCGTTGGCTGCGCCTGTGGACGATTTTCTGTTGCGTTTCTTGCCCCGGGCTGCCGTTTCCGATTCTTCGAAAATGCTGTCGCGACCTCCTATGGACGTAAAATACTCTTGAAGGATCTCGTCGGCTGAGTCTCTGCACCAAAAAAAAAGGGAAAACAGACACATCAGTAACATGCCAGGGGTCGGATGGCCCAATGCAGTCTTACTTGAGGTTTTCTTCTGGCTCCCATGTGAGATCCTTTTTCGCATCGTAACCTTCCCATTTGACTTGAAACTTCAAAGAGCCCTATCGCAAAGTTGAGCCATCATTTCGAAGCTGCAGCGTTTTCGTCATCACTCACGTCCTCGTCAACCATGTGCTTTTTGATGGACTCGACAATGAACCTGGCGCATCGCAACAGTCAGCTAGGTTGTCGATTCTCCTCTGTTGAGCTTTCAATCCATACTCGTCCTCTTCCATGTCTTCGTCATCGTCATCCTCGTCCTCCTCGTCACCATCGATCTGTTTTCCATTGGTCACACCGAGATCCTTCTCACTGATGGGTTCTTCGTCGTCTGCGGAGCGCGAGTGAGGTGGAGACGGCGCAAGGGCCGGTGACTCGTAGTCGGATGCTTCGTCGTCGCTGAGAGCTGCCTCATCGTTAGCAGCTGTTCGCTCACTTGCCATGGCGGCCGGGGTAGCGATGCCGCCTGGGCAGCTTGAGGATCGCGCGAGGCAACATTGCCCGTCGCAAGCTCATCAACAAGTGCGTGAGGAGGTTTACCTGGAGGCATTGTGTCTTTAGATGAGCCGGATCGTCCTGCCCAGATAATCTCGGCCCCAATCGGCGTCAAGCGTTTTGTTGAGTACAGGCGGAGCAGGTTGGTTCGTGGCGAAACGCCGAGGCGCGACTCTCGCGAAGCTCAGCAGTCTTCCCAAAAACAAGTGCGGGCAGTCTTGCGCGCTGAGGTGCCGGCCGTGGCTAGTGAGTGAAGAAAAGCCGTGGCTGGAGCTATGCCAAGTCCCGTGACCACGCAGCCATTTCGTACCACCGCCATTTCACCCGCCCTTCACCTCAAACTTACCCTGTACGCAATCAGGAGGTGACGATCCGAATGATTTCCATATGCAGTGACGAATTGTCATTTCAAACGCGCTCCGCGACTCACCTTGACATGACTTATCCCAGTTCAAGTGAGGGGCCACGTGTTAATCGTTATTTTGAGTTTAGGAATTCTCTATCGTAAGCTTTGTCTTCCTTTGCATGACGCTCTTGAGGCATAGTGTAGTCGCGTGTGTTTTAGGACAGTCCACGTGCAATATCGGTTTGCCGACGTTGTGAAGGCCATGGTATTCACTATTCTGACCGATCTAAGAAGGTGTCTCGAGGACGACCAGAATTTGAAGCCAAACCGAGTCATTCCATCAGGTTTCGTCGGTCTTTGATATCGCTCGATCGCCGTTTCCAAAGTTGAAGAGAAGCAGAGGCCTATCTCCTCTCAAATGCCCTCTACCCGTATATTTCTGTGAAAGCAAGACGACAGATTCCCCTCCATCTCATTTGACAGTTACAAGCCTGGTCGTCATATCCGCAAGCCTTACCTGTTGGAGCAACTAATACATGCGCTTCAATATTTGGCCTCCGGCTAATCAGAAGCAGGCCTGCCGAAAGGAGACCTAGCGTTGAAACGGCCAAGTGCTCACGACGGCATCGAACAGCGATTTATCGTGCCTGCGGATCGGTACAGGTCTCGACATCAATTAGATGACGAAGCATACCGAGGGATGTGTGTGGTCCACGGGTCAACTTCCGTGAGCCCAAACGAAGGGACCAAGCAATGCGTGGGTGTCAATGTGGGAGCCCGGCGCATACGGAGCCTGTGAGCGACCTATGTACTTGTAGTCTCGGTACTTCGTAGCCCGTTTCTTGGGTCCTCCGGGAGCCCCATACTTGTACTGTAAGGTGTTGAATGCAAGTACCAGCACACGGAAGTACACCTTGACCATGAATCATCACTAAAAATACAAGCGATGGCCCATGCCCACCCATGCCTGCCCAAGTTGCCAAGCTGAAGCGTTTCTTGGTTGAGCCAATCAAGAGCCTGGAGAGTATCGCGGGGGTTGCATGGTGCCGGTTAGCACGCTACAGCCTACATACAGGTGACCCCGGTACGCCCGGCAAGGCGCAAATTACACCCACACCGGTATTTGTATCATCAAACAACCTACGTCTCTGCCCAACATCTTGTGATTCTGCGGTCTCTTACGCCGCAGTCGTATTCAACCAAGGAAAACGCATAGTGCATCTCTCAGCCTGTTGCAGATCCTCCTCCCATATGCCCAACTGATATTGATGGAAACAACAAACTTCTCGGGAGTCGTAGATTAATAACCGGGCCTCGGTGTTGGCGGCTCAAGATTCCGGAAGTCTGCCGACCAACCAACGGCTTTGGTCGCATCGTAAGTACCAAAAATGTACGGTAAGCTACCATACCCATTGGTGTGAAACACGAACCCTTGCTTTCAATTCGACATCGTTCAAGCATTGATTTCCCGCACCCTGTAACTCAACCTGTAACTGGGAATCCGGTTCCGTACTAGCTCACATGTGGAAAGTGCTTGTCGCCGGTCGGTATCATCATGGATGTCCAAAATGCCTCATCGTCGACCTTGGTTCTGCTCAAAGATGGATAACCCCATGGCGCCTACATGGATGGCCTTGAAATTCCTCGGTAACAGTAGGAGGAGGAGTAGCTCGTTCGCTTCAATGTTGTTTGCCTATCCGTGGTTGTGCCTCCATGACCTACAACTACATGTAGTACGTGAAGACAGGTCAGTGGTTGCGATGATCAGCGACTGTCAAGGCACGGTAAGAGAGGCCACTGTATGTATCTCAAAGACAATTTGTTGCCTACAATACCGCAAATGCGTATCAGAATCTCCAGAGCTGGAACTCAAGCCCCCGTCGATCACCCGTCTCGACACCGCCGCTTGCACGGCAATTCGGGTTCCCAATTGCAAGGATGCTCTCTGTAATCAATGTTTCAGCACGCAACGAACAAAGCCCTTAAATGAAACCAACTCCAGTTGAATCCCAGTTTCGATTCGTAGTGTGGAACTACAAGTTTAGTCGACGGGCGGTTCAAGTCTGGAAGTCAGATAGTAATGGTTCGCGGGTAGATATGGGTTTGCATGGGGATGTGGCTTGGGCTAAGCTTTAGATCATCAACGTGGGCTGCAACCTCATAATGCAACTCTGATGCGGGATCGAAGATCTTGCCTGTTCATAGCTATCACTAATCGCGAAATAGCGAATACTATCACGTCGTCGACGCTATCAGGTACACGGCGTTTGCGCTCTCGGTCTCGTTTATCGAAAATAACAGTCTAGGGGATTGTCGCTCGGAACCGAGGCTTAGCGGCTATTTCGCTATTCCGGGACGCTAGTTTACCGTGATACTGACTGATACGGCCCCGGCGCCACATTTCTTTGGTCCTTTTGTCGCGGATTAGGAAGGCGGCTACTCCGTAGACTGCGCGTGGAAGCTTGACCTTCGTTATCGAGGCCTGTCGCTTTGTCGAGTACTAACACGCCCTTGGTCGGATGAGCGTGACTGTAGTCTGTTGTTGGTCCAGGGGTTGAGAGACACAGACTCAATTTGCTTCGTTTGGTCGAACATGAACCTTGCGCACCATGTTTTCCTTAGCGACGTCGGGAATTTCCCGCCCGTATCCTGAGGCGCTTGAAAGAGGGCGTCTTCCTTGACTCAAGCGAAAGATATGCATGAACGTGGCGGTAAGATTCTCTTTGTCATCCAGGATCGTCTGATAGAAGCTCGTAAGCCAGTTTCGAAGCTCGCCCGCTGTTGAGCTTGCGCGACCCAACGCATAATCCCTCCAACGCTTGTTGTGCAAACCTGGGGAAGCTATCTTCCCCCACCCATCCGTCCACCCGAGCCCAGTTGTTGGTGGAGTGGACATCTGTGTTGAGCATGTCATGCCTGTCATGTGCTGCAACTCGCTGAGATGGCTGTTTATCATTTGCTTTGTGTGAAATGACCTTCCGGTAAGGGGTAACGCTCTAGCATGGGAAAGTGTTTCAAGCGGCAGCCCAGGCCCCGTCGGACCATCTTTCCGGTATCATCGGGGAAACGCGCCGACTGGTTCCAAGACCAATTCGTTCTTGACTCGCAACAATGCTGAAGGTCCTCGACCATGTATATAAGTGTTCCGTTCGGCTCTGCATTCACAGCTTCGGCGTCTTGTGTCCTCAGCTTCAATTGCCCATAAGTGATCCGGCTCGGCGGCTGCTGACCTTTACCTACCTACCTCTTGTTTCGAATCCGAAATTCCTCTTCTAGTTGTATATTTTATTACTTTCCTTTATTTCTGTTCTTTCTTCGCTAAGATGCGTTTCTCATTCGTCCATGTGCTGGCCGTGGCCGCACTCGTACAAGCCAAGCCTTCCGTGCCGGCCTCAGTGCCCGGCCGTCGAGGCTTCGGAGGCGGCCCCACCAAGGGCTTCCCGGAGCCCAGCGACAACGGGAAGTTCACCACCAGTGTGAAGAGGTTCAACACAAAGGACCGACGACAGACTGATGGCGGTGCTCAATACCAACACTGGTATGCTGCTACCAGTCAGACGGTCGACAACCACGGCGGCAGGGCAACCTACAGCCACTTCAAGGCCTTCGTCGAGCAGGATGGGGACTTTTCGCTGCTGCAGACAGCTGTCGCCCGTGATGTCGGCGGCGTTCGTCAGACTTGCGAAGCTGGTTGGATCAACTTCCCAAACCAGGAACGGGAACCGCATCTCTTCACCTACTTCACCACCACCGGCCATACGGGAGAGGGCGACAACATCGGCGGCTGGAACGAGGATGTGAGGGGTTGGGTCCAGGTCGACAACGATATCCATCCGGGAAAGCCTCTCCCTTTGCCGCTATCCAGGCGGCGCGGCGAGCAGTACGATGTCGAGATCAGCTTTTCGTTGGAGGCCGGGAATTGGTGGCTCACCGTCATGGGCAGGAGGATCGGCTATTATCCAGCCTCCATCTTCTCGCAAGGCCTCAATCCAGCTGATACACTGACCGACCACGCCGACACACTCCACTTCTATGGCGAGATCTATAACAGCGAGGACCATTTGACCACGACGGATATGGGAAGCGGCGAGTGGCCCGAGTCAGGTTATGGCAGGTCGGCCTACATTCGCAACATGGTGTACTTCGACACCGGCAACCAGGCCCAGAGCTATGATGGCTCCGGCGGCCTCGTTGAAAGCGACAGGAATCGCTATCGCCTCGATTCGAACACCAGCCCGGGCGGCGACTGGGGAAGTTACTTCTATCTTGGCGGCCCGGGTGCTGGGGGCATCGTTGATGGTTAAACTGACCAAGGCCGGCGACTTGGAGCCCGCACGTCGAATGCTTCAGCCCGGATGAATTCTGTTCACCGGATTTATTGTATGTACATATTTGTAATGTTTCTTTTCTGAGCTTGTATCTAGTTAGTGCTGGCGTCGACATAGCTGCACACCCATTCCGGTAACGCTGGCTGGCTTCCAATATCGAAAGCTCGACGTCCGTGATTGAGGAAGTTGGGTGCAGTCTCATAAGTACTCTGTTCCATCATCAGCTCGTGAGTCCATATCAATGTTGGATGCGCCCTTCTGTGCGTAACATCCATCCCTCGGCGGAGTTGCACACGCTGCTTGGTCGACCATCCCGTGAGGCAAAGTTTGCGCTCAGATTCGAGAAACGTTTCATGAGAGGAAGGACTTGCGCCACATCTTGATTAGCAAAGAGGAGAAGTCAGACGGTCCAGGCTTGCTGCATGGAAACCAGAGCCAAGATGGTTAGAATCGCGGCAAACTTGCAGTTGATCTTTGAGGTCTTTATTGGCTAACTCAACGTGAGAACCTTGACGAAGTTACCACCTGACCCGTACTGGATAATCCCGCGCTCGGTCCCGCCTGGACTCGCTCATCAACTCGAAGCGGGTTGTCTGCGGCCGTTAATGCGACCGGTACGGGATGACGCGACGGCACAAGCGGCGTTCACACTAACTTCTGACCAATCTGAAGACCTGGATTGACCGAGAATGATGCGTCGAAGCTCAAATTCAAGTTACGACCTGTATTTTGGATGCCAAGCTACCCATCCTGCGGTGGAGTCCATGTAGCTGCACGCTTACGCGTGGAAAGTCTGGAGGACAGCGGGTTTGCGGCCCAGGAAACTGGCCGCTGGACAATCGCATTGAGCTCAGATGTCAAGTTCATCTTGGTTGCGTCTGGGATAGAGGCCTAGTTGTAGGCTATGGACTCATCGTGTCCCACAAACAAGGATGATCATGACTCGCCTCAACCTTACCAAACTCAACGGTCTTCGCAAGCACGTATCGGACGGGGCTGCCATGGAGTAGGCTTAACTCTATCGAGTCACAGTCTGGAGGTTGTCACATGGTATATGCTGGTCAGTGGGTGCGGCTCGCATGTGCGCCGAGTCGAAAAGGGTCCAAGCCAGGGATGAGCAGCGAAGGTGTTGACCGATACTGTGGGGTGTGTGTCAAGCTGCACTGATGTTCTGAAGCCATCGGCAGCCTTCTGAACGGGCTTGCTTGCCACATGCAGTTGGAAGGGGGAGAATACGTCGTCAATGATTCCAGGATCGAGCTGAGAGATGCTGCACCATGACGGCAGCCGATGACCAACAGCAGCGATGCAAACCTGCTTTCAAGCATCCTTCACCGACGACAGCATTGCAGGTGCTTCCCGTAGCGCATGCCGTACTTTGACTCAGAAATTGCCGAGTTGACGCATGCTGCGCAAACATTCGTGAGAACCGACATCAGCAGACCCAGGCGAGGTGAAGAAGGCCAAAGGCATCGAGCGCCGTCAGCCCATCAGCTGAGACAAACATCAGCTCCTGTACTCTTGAGCGAATGGCAGGAAGAGGAAGGACAGGCTGCTCTGCCGATGCAATCTCATTGAGAAGTTGCTTGCAAACACACACATTTGGCCAGGAGAATGGACAGCACCAGTGAAGGAATACGTACGAGATGAGCTGGACGATGTGTGCGTGCCTGTTCACGCTGGCTGACTGACCCTTGCAAATATTTGATGGATGCCTGGTGCGGTGCGTGCGGTCTTGCCGCTGTGGGCGCTTATCAGCTCGGATCTTGGAGGACCCGCCCTGGCCCTCAAAATAGGCACAACATGAGCAATCAATTGATACTTGTACAAATGCAGTTCGGCGACCCAATTCCAGCTGTGTTGAGCTGGACGCTTGAGCGCTAATAAGGTGGATTGGAACTCCTGCTCGGCATGGCATTCTGTCTGCCTAAAGTAGTAGTTTGCAAGGCTGGACGTGAAATAATACAGGTAATCTGCGGTTACTAGTTCTGGATAGCTGCACGTATTTGCTCCCCCAGGCATCTGAGGCTATCCAAGTATTACTACAAGTAGCGTAATAGTAGGTAGGTACCTATTGAGCTTAGCGGCGCTAGATGCCGTTGGCGGGACCTCCAAGCTAACACCTGTTACTGACAACAAACCACTAGCTTCGGCCGATCCGTTGACCACCACTGTCTACCAGTATGTACTAAGTGTGCGCACCGGAGCAGCTTGTATGGATTCATTGCATCTATCGACAAGGTCAAGACAACCCCATCAGACATTGAGGCAAAAGCTTCATCTTGCTTTACGGTGGGAAGAAGACCTGCCCCCAATGCTGTATTGTGCAGGTAATATGTGAGTCGGTATTAGGCGTCTGGTGTTAGTGCTGGCCTACCTGTATCTGACCACCCCCCTCGTTCGGGTCCACCCCCTGTGGAAGAGCCAACGAGAACTGCTATGGGGAATCGTAGACCAAGGGGCTCTCGGGAGAGGGAAGGAGGGAAAAAAAAAAAGAAAGATGCTGATTGCTTCCCGAGCTCCTTCGTACCTGGCGAGCATCTTTTCCTCTCCTCCCCTCCTGGCTGACGCTCCCATCCTTTACGGGCCATTCCTAGGCCCTGGCCTCTCTGCTTTCTATTCCCTCGCTCTGTGTGATTTGCTCAGATGCGACTGGGATACTGATCGCAGCTTGTCTGTCCTTTCCTCACCCTTTTTCTGCGAGACGTCTCTCGTCGCCTCCGCATTACGCTCTTTTTTTGCTCCCCGCCTCCTATCCTTACGCCCCCTATGAGCTCTGCCGACACTCTTGCGTGAGGAGACCTGATTGTCTCCGTCGTTGCCGTCCTGGCCTGTACCGTCTGATATCAGCTGTTGTGGCCAGACTTGTCTTCACTCCTATTCCCCGTCACCTCTCCCACCTCTGCAGGGTTCCGGCGGAAAGGCGCAGCTATGGAAGACGCAGAACCCGGGACCGCAAAGCCCAGCGCCCCCAAGGACAAGAACTGCCAGTTTTGTGGCCAGGCTTTCACCTCTTCCTCCCTTGGTCGACATCTTGACCTTTACATCAAGGAACGAAACCCCAAAGCTCCCGATGGCATTCACGATGTTGAAGCTATACGGAAGATGCGAGGAAACATCACGAGGAGGCAGCCTCGCGCATCTCTGGGCGGTCGAAGAGGCTCGACCCCGGCAGGAACACCCCGGCAAGTTGGCAAAGGAGAGTCCTCGTTCAACGATACAGAATCGTCCCGACACCCATCCGCTTCGATCGAGTCGACAGTGGGCAGCCGGCTCCCTTTTGCTGCCAGGTGGGAGGCTACAGGCGTCATGAATGATATTCCTGTGACGAGCTCGTGGGACGAGGATGCTTCCCAAGCTGCATCCAAGCGTCCCGGCATGCAGCGGTCTCCCAGCAAGCAAGCATTTCAAAAAGCTCAGTTGGACATGAAACAGAAAGCCTTGGACGCAATGGACACGGCACGAGCTGCCGAGCTGTCGTTACGAGAGCTCCTAAGCTCATGGCGAGCTGCCAAGTACGTTTGTGTCAACCTCGTCATCGAGCGCTTCTTCTTTCCAACCAAGACTAAATGATTACAGGCAACAAATCGACAACACTTCCATGCCCTTCGATTTCGATCCCTTGTCTCTCGATTTTCCTGCCCTCGCCCTCCAGTGCTTGAAGCCGCCGCCCACGCTGTTCTCTTCGACTCAATATCCCACAACGTCCTCGTGGTCCGTGCAGTCACCTGGTCCTAGAGAATTCAATGCTCTGCAAGTTTTTTTCCGCGAAGAATTCAGAATATGGAGAATCAAGTGCGCTGCAGCAACGACTGCATCCGTGGACGTCCTCACATACCCCCCGTCCAACAATGCCCAGAAAGAGAAGGACGTACGGGAGGCGGTAAGGCAAGCCGAGAAGACGGCGGATAGTCTTGAGATGCAAGTCGATGAGCACCTGAAGTCCTCGTATGCCGTTTGGGAAACTTTGCCAGCCCAGCGGCAACAGGAGCTTTGGGTCTTGGAATTGGCTCGCGCCGTTGGCAGGAGGCATTCACAGACAGAGTCTTTGAAGGATGAACAGCACAAGCTGAAGCAGGAGAATGAGAGCCTGAAAATGCAGATCGATCAGCTCAACCGTCTTCAAATGCCACGCGAGTTCAAATTGTTTCCACCCGCCACGGTTCCAGTGAGTCGGGAGCTCATGAACTACGCATACGAACATCGGGCGGGCATCAAAACCATTGCTTTTGAATGGGAGGACCGCCATGTTGACGTCGCGACCATTACTTCACGAGCCATTGAGAGGTGGAAGAACGTCATCGCCTCTACCCGTGCTTCCGCGAGCGGCATGAGCGCCCAAAAGTCGCTGGACCAGGCCGTCGAGACGCCTCCCGCGAGCGTCAACAGTCCGTCTTCGTCACGACCGCAGAGCACAGTCCAGGCCGCACGGCCGCCTCCTGTGCCAAGTCTGCAGCATGCGAAACGTACGTCTACCATGAGTACCAACGGTCCGACCAGCGAACAAACAGCCCCATCGACCAACACCTCGGGTCCTCCATCCGACGATGAGACGAGCGACCGCGACGCAGATGCTGAAATGGAAGACGACGATAGCTTTGCCATGATCAATGCGGCATCTCCAGTGAAGGCCACTGTGACCCCGGCGCCAGCCTCTATCCCGGCCGTGGGCCACGTGCAACGCCAACCCGGCCTTGATGCTCCTCGCACACGTGCATATATGCAGCAACAGCAGCAGCAGCAGCAGCAGCAACAACAACAACAACAACAACAGCGGCAGCATCATCAGGCTCCGGGAGCCATGCGTTTCATGATGCAGAACGGCGTGGCAGCACCGGGTGGCAATTCCGCCATGGCCATGAGCCGGTCCATGCAGAACATTAACTTGCCGTTACAGGGAAATCCGATGCAGCCTGGTGACTTGAGCTTGGCGATGCAGCAAGTTCGAGGAGATACCATGTATATGGAATAGAGAGATTGTTACATTTGGATATTTTGATACCTTCTTGATGAGTTGGAAAGTGGGAAAAGCCGAGCTGGATTTTTTTGGTTCGAAAAAGCATAGCATGCGAAGCGGGCGGATAAACGAGAGCAATAAGGCTTCAGGCGAGTGGGATATTTCATTGCTGTTTCATTTACAGGCGTTTCTTTTGTCTGGCGATCTACCGAGCCGATCTCTGCGATGAGGTGCAACCGTGGCTTGTTGCACGTCTTGGGTGTTGCCCAGAACGGTAAATATGGTGAGGTATTTTCACGCCCATTGTTCAACGTTTGAACGACATAATAATGAATTGAATTATGATTCTATATCCGGTTGTGTCTTTAAGCAAGTGAAGTCATGTACAAGCGCGAAGAGGAGGGAGTGGCCAAGTATAGTCCAGATAGACAGAAGCTGACGATTGTCCCTTGGGCTTTCGCATAGCATCCACCTCCTGATGCTCATAAGGTGCGTTGATACGATCATCGCCTACTTTTTCTTCTGCTTCACCTGCTGTTCTATTACGCGCATCGCCGACCTCGGCACGCGTAAGCGATGTGCCAGAACAAGCGCGCCGGTCAGGAGGGCAAGGCTTCCTGCCTGATGCGCAGCAGCCAGCGGCACCGGAACCATGTATAGAAGTGTGGTAATACCGAGCGCGGCCTGCATGTTGACAAGATGCACGAGTCCCGTTGCGCCTTTTTTGGCATTTCTCGGGAGGGCAGCAGCCACACGGCCTGTGCGGGAGTAGGCGAATAGCGCGAGGATGGAGCAGAAAGTGGTGACAGCGAGGATACGGTGGTCCATCTGAACAGTGCTCGGGTTCTCAAGCATGTTGCGCCACCAGAGATCAGAGCCGTCGGGTTTGCGGGCGTAGAACCTGTCCCATAGCTCGGACTGCGGAGGAGTGAGACCGAGGCCCATTTTGGGGAACTCATTGTAGATGAGACCGGCGTCAAGGCCAGCAACGAGGGCGCCTGACATGGCCGTCATGAAGACGAGGCCGCAAAGGGTGAAAGCCGAGCGTCGGAAGCGAGTCAATGCTGGATTTTGGAGAGCCAGGGCAGATGTGAGAGCGGCTTTGGGGTCAACCAACATGCGGCGCGTGCGAAGGATGGTAAGTCCAGATAGGAGCATCCAGGCGTAGCAGACGAATGCGGTGGCCAGATGAGCCGTGAGACGATATTGCGAAACACGCGGATGTGAGCCTGGAGCGAACAGGTCGTCTTTCAGCCCGGACTTGACCATCCACCACCCGATAAAGCCCTGGAAGCCGATGAGCGTTGAGATGCCCAGAAGGTTGATGGCCATTCGTGGCGACACCCGTCGGCGAGCGATGAAGTACAAGGTAGGAAGCACAAAGGACAAGCCGATGAACCGACCCCAGAGTCGATGCGTCCATTCCATAAAGTATATCTTCTTGAACTCGTCGAGGCTCATGTGCGGATTAAGAAGCTTGAATTCGGGTGACGCGCGATACTTTTCGAACTCCAATTCCCAGTCGCCCTGGGACATTGGAGGCAACGAGCCCGTCACAGGTCGCCATTCGGTGATGCTCAGCCTGAATAGAACATGATGATTAGGCATATGACTCATGTCATGGGAAGGACGCTTTACATACCCCGACTCGGTCAATCGTGTCAAGCCACCGAAGACGACAATGCCGAAGACGCTGGCGGCACTGCCCAGTAGCCAATAGGCTACTCCCTTAGAAGTTGTGTGTGTGAAAGCCTCTTTGGCAGGCTTATGTTCGTGGGATGCTGCCCATGGTGCGGTTCGACCGGCAACACTGCTTGTTCGCGGCGTTGCTGTCTTGGCTAGGCCTCGTGATCGCACGATGTTGAGAATCCTCGAGGATGGCAGTGGATTTATCGGAGACGTTTGTCTTAGACACTGGTTGCAGACAAAAAACTTGGAGGGTGCTCGGAGGGCCAGCCTCCGTATTCCAGGCGCAAACATCACCATGTTAAAACGTGTTGTAATTGCAGACCTGTCCCAACCGAAATGCGGATAGAATCGGACGAAGTTGACCAGACCCAATTATCGATAATTAAGTCTTAGTCAAGTTGGTAATCACACAAGCGCAGTTTTTGTCAGGGGTTTTTTCGATTCCGCCCCGCCACAAGTGCCTCACCGCCAAGATTTCTCACGGCAGAAAAAGCGGATGCATGATCAAGATATTTACGATCGAGGTTGGCGATTCATTCATTTTCGTGCTCATGAGCGGCATTTGGCGATTTGACAAAATACCATGCCCGGTAGGCAAGCCCACGGACGGTCTTTGACGACTGACTCGAAGAGCAAGGCGGCAAAGAAATCGAAAGCGAGATCTCAGAAGAATGCCCTCGATGCATTTGGCATCGCTCAGGAGCATTTCCCAAGCAGGCAAAAGAAGACACCGAGATTTCGCGAGCTAGATGCGGAACTCGGCAGAAAACACGGCCGCGAAGAGGAGGAGGCTCAAAATGAAGACGAGGACGATGCGCCTCGGGCGAAAAAGGTCAAGGGGCCTTCCCAACGGCGAGACCTTGATGAGGCCGACGGGGGCAGCGACAGCGAAGGGAATGAGTGGCTCTTGGGAGGTCTAAGGGAGGATGATGAGGACTCTGAGATTGAAAGCGATGACGCTTTCGGAGATAGCGACAATGAAAGGTTCCAGGGCTACTCGTTCCGAGGCAGTAAGCCAAGCAAGGTATACATGGGGCATTTCTCACCGAGTGACGAGCTAGCACAGACAACTGACATGCAACAACTCAGGGAGATGACTCCGAAGACGATTCAGACGATGCAGAGGGCGAAACTCTAGGTGAAGAAGCTATAGATCTTGCCACAGCATTAGATCAGTTCCAGGAAAGCTCAGAGGATGAACCTCCGGCCCCCGATGGGGGAGAAGACGAATCTTCAGAGGATGCCGGCTCTGTCAGTTCAGAAAGTGACGAAGAGAGCGATGATGACGATGTCGACAACTATTCAGACGGCGACGAGGTGGACGGCCCAGCGGATGATCCAGACGAAGCTGATCCCGATAAGCTCAAGGCTCTGCAAAACTTGATCTCAGAGTTTGGGGGACAGGACGCTGTCAATGAGAAAGCGGCATCGAACACGAAGCGGAAGCTGTCACTTAGCGATTTGGGCCTGACAGGCCTCGACGACCCGTACATGAAGAAATCCCTGAAACTCATGAATAAGGAGGAGAAAGAAAAGCGACCCGGCGCAACGAAAAAGCTTGCCGTACCGATATCGAGAAGAGAGCAAGGTCGCTTAGATAGAGACGCGGCTTATGGCAAGACCAATGAAACCATGGACCGATGGAAGGAGACTGTCAAGCACAACCGCCGAGCCGAGCACTTGGTATTCCCTTTGGCACAGAATTCTGCCACTCACGGTGTAGACACCACAGAAATACAACCATTCGTGGCCAATGCTTCCAACAATGAGCTGGAGTCTACTATCCTGTCCATTATGGAGCAAAGCGGACTGTCCATGCAGAAGCAGGGCAAGCCCAAACCCCAGGAGTATGACGAAGATGGGAACTTATTGTCACGAAAGGAGGCATTGAATAAGAAGAGGATGGAACGCGAGCTGAATTCTCGAGAAGCAAAGCGAGCAAGACGAATCAAGAAGATCAAGAGCAAAGTGTACCACCGAGTGCACCGCAAACAAAAAGAACGGGATGAGATGGCTGCCAAAGAGGCCATGGAAGAGGCTGGAGAGATTGATTCAGAGGAGGAGCGGGAGGCACAAGATCGACGACGGGCTCTGGAACGAGTTGGACAAAGGCACAAGGACAGCAAATGGGCCAAGATTGGCGCAAAGACCAAGCGTGCCGTATGGGATGATGAATTCCGCACAGGCTTGACTGAAATGGCGCGAAAGGATGAGGAGCTTCGACGGCGGAAGGAAGGCAAAAGAACTACAACGAATGAATCCGACTCCGACGCCACAAGTAGCTCAGGGAGCGATGATGATGATGACATTCGGAAACAACTGAGGGAATTGGAGGAAGATGATGATTCGCCAAAGTCCAAACTGATGAACATGAAGTTCATGCAAAAGGCCGAGGCCGCTAAACGACAGGCAAATGACGACATGATCAACCAGATTCGCAGAGACCTCGATGGCGACGCTGTTGTGGTGGACTCGGATGAAGCGGAAGAGAATGAGGTCGGCCGAAAAAGCTACGGAACCTCTGCCGAAAAGACCCTGCAGCCTGCCATCGATACGTCAAAGCGAGTCTCGAGGAGAGGACGCGACCCAAAGGAGCAACCCGACCCTGAGGACGTGGATATCATAATAAAAACTGGGCCAGCAGCAGCAAATTTGGAAAATCATGCCTCAACGCCGGCAGAGATAGCAGCCTCCACCGCGGGAGCCTGGTCCCGAGGGGAGTCTCGACGTCGAAAGAAAGGCGGAAACGTTCAGGCCGAGGACCTCGATCTCAACTCCAACATCCTCGTTGCGTCTCGGAGCAAGCCTTCCAACGCGTCTCGCAAAGTCGACACGCAGGACAATGATAGCGAATCGGAGACAGATCAACACCTTCCCATGTCGATCCGAGACGAGGAAATGGTTTCCAGAGCCTTTGCAGGCGATGACGTAGTGGCCGAATTCGAGCGCGAAAAGAATGAAGTGGCCGAGGCAGACGACGACAAGGTCATTGACAACACGCTTCCCGGTTGGGGGTCATGGGTTGGCGAGGGCGTGAGCCATCGTGAAAACAAGAGGAACCAAGGCAGGTTTTTAACCAAGGTCGAGGGCATCAAGAAGAAGGACCGCAAGGACGCGAAGCTGGACAAGGTCATTATCAACGAGAAGCGGGTCAAGAAGGTACGTGAACGATGGTGTCTTGGGGCACTCGCCCCTGCCTTTACATATACGCTCCTCAACCTGGGCTCTATGGGCCAAGTCGTTCCGTGTCTCTCTTGTTTTCAATGAAGGATGACGCTAGTTCGACTACTGACACAACTGTCGCAGAACGACCGCTTCCTCGCCTCCCAGCTGCCTTTTCCCTTCGAGTCACGACAACAATACGAACGATCTCTCCGACTCCCCGTCGGCCCAGAGTGGATGACCAAAGAGACTTTCCAGGACAGCACCAAGCCTCGCGTGTTAATGAAGCAGGGCGTCATTGCACCCATATCCAAGCCCACCGCTTAAGAGACCTGGGGACGGGGATGCGGCATTTGTTCAAGTACTTCTCTACAGATAGTATACATCGCCTCGGGGTTCCACTGTCTTCTCGCTAATGAACCATCTTCCTGTGCACGACCCGGCCCTCCTTTCCTGTTGCTGCTCGGCTCGCCCCTTTCCACATGAAGCCTAACCTTCCCCATCTCAACCAATCACAGACCACGAGTCGCTTGAGAATAAAGGCATATGTATTACTTTAATACATACCCATATATCCGCAAGGGAACCAGTGGAGGAGACTATGGCCGAGTGGTTTAACGACGAACGAATTCGACGCCAAATACGAATCTGGACCAGTACAACGAGGTTCGAACCCGACGACAGCACCCGACCAAGCGAAGCCTATCCGACGACGCGAATACGACCCATGGACGACACATTTAACGGATAGGTCACCTGACGGCCACCCGACGACAACCGACGACAACATCTAACGATCCTAATGTAACCCAATCTACGTGTACTTACTAATCTGTGTGATTTCTGCCATATATCTGAATTTACCTGCCATATATCTGCCATTTATCTGCCATATGTTTGACCATTTTGCCACCCACGACTACGGAATCCGCTTTTTGAAGTCAGATATCTACCCATACAATCCATGCATTTCCGGCACGCATGACGTGACTCCTATTTCTCACCACGTCCAAGTTTCATTCGCATGGCAAGGAGCAGGATTGTATAAAGATTTTTGTTTCATTAACGAGGACTAATACAATGTGTTCCTAACGGAAGCCTTAACGCCTTGAACCTGGTTGTGCCCTCCGCACGCCAAAGAAAACTCGCGCGTGTGCGCCGTGTAACGAAATGTACAAACAAAGGAATCAACAAGAAGACGGGAGCAACTTCCACCAAAAAAAAAAACTGCTCTCGAGGGGATTCGACATGAGTTACGCTGGTAAGGTTTGGCGATTAACCGATTACGCACTGGGGTCTCCCCCTTTTGTACTAGCGATTGCTGAAAAGAGAGGCAGCCTTGTCAATAGCGTCGCTTGGAGTGGCGAAGAATGCCACGGCGATGATCAAATAGAGGCCGAGCAGCATAGCGCCCTCGAGGTAATTCGATTTACCGTCCTGGACGATGTACGTTGCGACCAGGACGGAGACGGCAAAGGAAACGGTTTCAACTATCATTGAGTCATTAGCACGATATCGTGCGGTTTATCGCGGCACTCTTGGCGGTTTACTGGACTTACAAGTTTCGAAATGAAGCGTCATGGGTTTATCGATGATCCAGCCGACAATGACTAGGAAAGGAGTGACGCCGAGGGCAATCTGAATGCTCGATCCAATGGCAACGCCCATGGCCAGATCCATCTTGTTACGGAGAGCGACCACCACTGCCGTGACGTGTTCCGCAGCATTGCCGACGATGGGGATCAGAATCAAGCCGATAAAGGCTTTGCTGATGTTGGAACTCTTCACAATGGCGTCGATGCTGCCGACCAGATATTCGGCGCAGATGGCAACCAGAACGGTCACCACGACGAGCACAATGGACGCAGCGATGGGACCCATGGCCGGTCCTTCCTCCTCTGATGCCTGCGGGTCCTGGCGTTCGACGTCCTCCCGGGCGGCTTGGTCTTGAGGTCCGGTGCCATTGAGCTGGCCCTGATTGTGAGGCTGATCGGGGTCGTATTCGGGATCGAAAAGGTTGCTGTGCGTTCGCAGCTGGAAGAATAGGTAGAGAACGTAAAGAAGCAAGAGGATGATTGCCGTGCCTCGCGACAGGATCAAAACGCTTTTGTTTTTCTCGTCCGACCCGTTCTTATTCAGAACGGCGTACAACTGGTATTGTCATTAGCGGTTGCGAGCGTGCGGCCAAGTGATGGGAGTGTACGAACAGCCGCAGGGATAACGAGAGACGCTGACGATAAGGTCATGAGTGAGCAGGTTGTTTGTGCGACGGCAGGCGAGAACCTCTGCTCCGTGCCGTAGCCACTGGTCCCTCGGTGAACGAGCCCGCCAAAGAAGAAGCACATGCCCATGACCAGCAGCAGGTTGGACAGAATGGAGCCCAGCATGGAGGATTGGACGACCTCGATTTGCCCGTCTCGGAGAGCAACAATACTCACCTGCGAAATATTAGTATCCAAAATCAAGAACCACCAGTGCACAGTTTAATATTTGGGATAGACGTACGATGAGCTCGACGGCGTTGCCAAATGTCGCATTGAGTAAACCACCGAGTGCCTCGCCAAGCTTCAAGGAGATCTCTTCCGTCGCGAATGACAAGACGGCGGCAAGAGGAATGATGGCGAAGAAGTTGATGGTGAAGACGGCTGTGGGGTTCCACTTGAGAGCCCCTGCGACAATGCCGATAGGCACCATGACGAGCAGAAAGTTGACATAATCTATACCGTTGAGAGTAACAATGTCAGTCCATGTTGCAGATGCAACGTGGGGGGGGGGGCTGAAAGGGTGACTATGCGGTCGAGGAGAAAGCTCACTGCTCAAAAGCGTCACCTTGGTAACGTGCCAGACGTAGGCGCTGCTGCGTACGGCCAGGCTGTTGCTATCCTGGCCCGGCGTGCGCGTGCGGTCAAACAAAAACGCAACGGTGCTCGATCGTCGTGATTCGCCATGGTGCTCGTCCCCAGAGACGGACAAGGCAGGCTCACCGTTGATCAAGGGCGTGCGCTCGCCGGCCTGGCGATGCTGTTTATGGCTGCTCATCTGGGGGTGTCGAGTGTCGCGTGATCTAGATAGAGATGCTGTCGATGGGCAGAGGAAAGAAAGTCAACAAGCCGACTCGGTGATGGATGTGGCCGGAGGGAACGAATGTGACGGAGCGTACCGAGTCGTATTGCGAAATGCGTCAAATCGTAGCGAAAGATAAGCTCGCGTGATCAAGGATGGGGATGGATCGAGGATGGCCTGGGTGCCTGGTTGGATAGCTGTCTCTGAAAGTCGCAGGGCCCTGCAAACTTAAATGTTAAAACAGTGGGGACGCCACGATAGGTAGAGAGACGTAGGCTGTGGTAGGCGTACTCGCACGGCACGCACGGGTGGGTGGTCTTGGCAGGTGAGGAGCAGGGGCTGAGTGGTCCCAGGTGCTTTGTTTGAGCGTACATTGTACGGCCAAGTACCTATGCATGTACCTTTGCTTAGCTCCCAAACTCCAGCGGTTTTGCGTGGGACAAGGATCATTGCTTCGCTGTAGGCTGGATCGAAGAGGAATCCCTGTGGGAACCTTTGGCGTTCTTGTATGTACTGGTGACGCGGCTGTGGCTCCTCTAAAGTGAGGTATCATATGTACTACATACACGTGAAACGCCTGCTTTGCGCCAACGCATGCACCTCCCCGGTTCAAGGCAACATCAATCGCGGTTGCCAGAGGTGCTATGGACCGCTGGGCAGGGCTTTGGTTCACCTGGTAGGCCGACTTCAGGCACATCACATTGCATTTGCGCTCAAGACTTGCTACACACACATGAATCTGACCAACAGATGTCCTTGTGAGCACGAGGACAAAGGCAGGCCATGGCCTCACGAATACACTCGACGCCAGACGCAACGGCACGGGCGACTACCTAGTAATTACCAGACGTTATTTGTCTGCGCCTAGACTGTTACGCGTCCAATCAGTACTTATTTTTCACTACTACTCTATCATCGCACACGTCCATAGGTACCTAGTAATTACCTAGGCAAATCTTGCTAGTCGGAAATGGGCAGCTACGGTACGTCTGGCAAGCTTTGCGGCCCGCCAGGCACAGCTGGACAGGCAAACAAACAGCAGGGGCTGAACGCGCCGCTCCTTTGTGCTTGTTGTCCCTACCTATGTACAAGTACCCGTACTTGTACATCCTGTTTGTATTACGCTGCCTCACTGATGCTTGACTCTGTGCCCGTCCTCTGTTGTTCGCCTGTAGACAAAGAAGATGAATATGCTCTACATCTTACATACAATACCCGGGTGCAAAAACAACATGAAGTCGTTAGGCAAAGCAGAGAAACCCCCCCCCCCGGGCGATCCGCACATGTTGACATCATCACCCAAGATCCGAGACTCGGGGATTCCTTGTACCCCTGTCTAGCGGCTTGTGCCTCTAAAGGTAATACTTGAGCGGTACTGGAGCTGGTAAGCCATAGGCGCCGCTGCCACGCACTGTTGGACCGGTGTCTTGTGTCGCTGCGGGTAGATGCCAAGCTCGCGCCCCTGTGCGACTTGGTTAGCAGTCTTGGCGAGCAATCACTGGCCCGCCACGTTTCCCCGGCCACCTGCAGCCGAAATGCACCGTGCTCTCTCCTGGGAGGCCTCCTTTCAACCGCTATTTTCTGGACTTGCCCTGCGATTGCGAGTCGAATTACGACGCCTGACGATGTGCATCGCCATGCTTAGACTGTACGAGAAAATAGCCGTTGCCCAGGTCAGGCTTCATGACCCATCATAGGCATTCTTTTTCTTGGCGCCACTCGCATCAGCTGTGTTCTATATGGGCAGATTCATCAACTGGCCTCGTAATGCAAGGTATCTCTTGGCCCGCACTTCTATCTACTTGTAGATCGTCAAGAAACCTCACCGCAATCTGGGAATCATTGGGCTCGCGCAGATCGTTGGTCAATCTTGAAAGCGTAAACATGGTCAAAGAAGAGGGCTGTATCACGCACAGATGTACACTTTGTCAGTTCGTTATCGGGACTGACGACGAGCTGGCCACGTGTGAGACAAACCAGCATCAAGTGCAGACTCTGGAGTGCTGACTCAAAGAAAGTCGAACAAGGGTCAGGGCATCGTACAGTTGTAAACCGATCGTCGGAGCTATTCGTCTGCGACGACCCAGACTGCCCAGAGGCTCAACAGGCTTGCCATTATCAATGCCTTCAGATCGCAGGCAGCAATTACTCACGTGTGTTACTTCGAGCCGTACGCTACTCGTACGAACCCGCGAGAGGAGACGAGGAAAGACGCCGAAACTGGCTGCGCAACAATTTGGTACATGGGCTTTTGATCTCAGAGACTCGATCAAAGAAGTTGCCTCCAGAGCTCTGGGCATATGTAGCAGATGAATTGCTCAGTTGCTATGCGGTGGCGAGGGCTCGCAAACAGGGGGTTCTGAGCAGGCGAGCCTTCAATGGACCACGTTTCAACAGCCTCTTGATCGGAAAACGCATGTGGTGCGATTTTGTCGACTTTGAAGGCCTCTAATACGTTTCGCAGCTCTCCAATACATCACTCAATTCAGCAACGGAACTGATAAGACCCTACAATCATGTAAGCTCGGCTACCCGACGTCTCCTCATAGCAGAAAATCATCTGGGAATCAGAGGCCTCTACTTCGGGGACTTTCATGACCCAGGAGACTGCGAAGAAGACCCTGATATATGGTGGCGAACTATCAGGCTGGAGGGTGAAGGGCAAAGCGTCGATCTAGAGTGGGACGTAAGAGCTCAAAGCCTTGCATTCGCGGTGATTTGGCTGAGACGAGGTTAGGATATAAAGCTCCGTCGCTTGACCAGTGGGCACCAGGGGAAGACCGCTTGGGCGGTTCCAGAGCCAAGGCAGCCTCGATATCATTATTTCACCGATACAGCTCCTGAGTTGGGCCCCAATCGGATGGCCGCTTTTAGGTGCAACCACTCTGCGATCATTGGCTACTCTTTGCTTTGGAGAAGTGGTTTGGCCCACATCCATGCTCATACGGTTGACGAGAGCATGTCATTTTACGACGCGGGACCTTATGTCTCCTGGTTTTACACGCCAATCGATCGTGATGAGGCAATCACAGAGATATGGCAACGCCAAGCTAGATATCCAAGAGACAGGGCAATTGGGGTAAGTGCAGAAGTGCTACCACTGTCTTTAAGCTTACTGTAACCCAAAATAGATCAGAACGAGCAAGGGCCGAATTTTCGTATTCGGTGCTTATATAAAGCGCGTACCGATACCATTCGTCCTAGTCGATCGACCCAGCCGGAGGCCTAGCCACGTCTTCTTCGAAGATTCATCCACGGGAATTGGAGCTCTTGCATTTGCAAACGAAATTCCTGAGAATCCGAACGAAGGACACCTCCTTTTCGCGTGTCCCCAACCGTCTCCAAATAATGTCTACCTAGCAACGGAGGACTTCTTCTTCACCTCCTATCGTTTAGACCAGCTAAAAGCAGTCATTCCTTGCTTTACGTCCGACGGTACAGGTATCACTGGCTTGCTCCTTCAGTTCCCAGATGGCCATCGTGGAGCTGTTGGACAAGTTCGACTCGATACCTTAGGGTCGTCTGTTGCCGTTGGTGGATCCTCGTGGTTCATGACGTTCGGCAGGAGACAAGGGCTCTATCCTTTCGTTCGAGGTCTCAGCACAAGCCCACCGCAGCCGGACAAGGACAGCTATCACGTCATGGATTTTTCCTGCTGTGGTAATCTAGAATGGATCTGGTCTCGCAGGCAGTGCCTGATCATGTATGAAGGACAAAAGAGTCCAAAAACGCTATAGAATACATCGAAGATAAAAGAACGACGTAACCCACGAGCAGGCAAATAGCAGTAATGGTAGCTGTAACCCATCGTCTTGTTTCGGGCCGAATCCTGAATCGACGATGCAGGCACGGATTGAGCCCAATTCTCCATGCCACAGCTTGCGTACCTGTCTAAAACCCAGGGCTAATACTTATAGTGCTACCATTATATACATGTTGTTGGCTAGATCTTCACTTTACCTACGCGCGTAACATGCCTCTGACACCAGACTCATACGTTATAAAGGCTCTATTAGTAGTAGTGAACTATACAGGATAATCATCGCGTTTATAGTGAAAATGAGCAGTCAAGAGAAAGATTATGTATCGGCGGCCCATTATTCAATTTGTTTCCAGTTTAGATCCCCCCCAAAGCTATTCAGATGGATCAGTGGAAAGTCGTGTGCCAATCTGCAGTCTGGAGGGGAAACGTACCGGCCGCGTATGCCATAAACCAGGTCAATGAAGCGCCGCCATCAATCCAGGATGGATCAAAGTCACGCGACGTGAAAAACTCCCACGCCTTCTTCGGTTCGATTGTCGCGTAGTTGGCGTATATGATGCCTTTCCATGCGTTGCGTATGTTGTCTATCCGACCATTGCTGAAGAACGACTCCCATTCTTCCCGGACAAAATCCTGGCAGCGCACGAACGGCGTGGGCGGCAATATCGGGATCATGTGTATGCCCTGGATGGCTTCGATGCCAGGATCGAAATACGTCGTGTGGTCGATCTTGTTTTCAAACAGGATGCCGGCCACCTTGTTTCCGATAAACTGCGC